>VXBL01002908.1:636510-712689 GCA_013400195.1 Aramus guarauna | reverse complement strand
AAAAAAAAAAAAAAATCTCCTATGCAAGCCCCTACGCAACATTGCAATATAGATTGTTACTCTCTGGATAGCAATAACAGTCATAGTAATTGTGATGAAGATACCCCATAATCAACATAATAGAGACATTTTCAGATCAGTAACACAACCTTGATGATGATGAATGGTTAACAGGAAGTTTTTGTCAACTCCAAAATCATGGATTGAATATCCAGGACAGAATTTGAACTACCTCGTTCTTAAACTCTTCTTGTTTTGGGCAAAGAACAAAATTTGGCCTCCTGTGCATTATTGTTTTCTTCATTCTCCTGGGTTGTATGCTGCTCAGGGCAGGGACCTTCTGTTCCTTTTTGCTCTGTAAAATCCCAAACACACCGCTGGGCCTCATAATAAATAATAAAAACCAGTCCTAAAACCAGAGAAGTAGAACTGCTTTCAAACAAGGATTTTTATGCCTTGCATAGCACCGACTTCCATGTGTTTCTCAAAGTATTCCTTATGAATTTAGTTGCTTTTGATAATTACATTGCAGGAAAAGGAAACAGTAATCATCTGGCTACTGTGCAAATGTAAGCTAACATAATAAATGCAGTCTTTCTTCTGTGCGCATATCTTTTTACAGCATCTTTAATAGTTTATATGCAATTGCTGTTCTTCCATCCTGAGATGAATTAACATTGAATAATTGCATTGCAAGCTCAAAAATCAATTAAATGGAAATTACAGTTATTTGTTTAAAAAGCTCAAGTAATATTTTACATCACAAGTCTCGTAGGTGACAAGTCAAATGGGTTAATCAGCAACTAGTTTTCTCCGCATTCCTGACTCAAATTTGCCTTTAGCAAGAGTGATAGAAGAAGAGTCTCAAATACCTACTTATGGTCGGAGGTAAAGATGTGGGAGTTTTTAGGAAATTGCAAAAGTTATTGGCATTTACCACTGCTTTGCTACTAATGTGCCTTACTGCACCTGGATAGCATGGATTTTAGATAGAGGAGAAGTATACTGTGTACCCCTGAATGAACCCATCTAGCTTTCCGGCTCATTTAGAAGTTTGAAATATCTAAGGACAAACACTGTGTTACGCCATCTTTTGGGATCCAGATTTTTCATCTAAACCCTCGGTTTTCCAAGTAGTGCTTGCCTGTCAGGGGAAGGAAATGTCTCAATTGCTCTATCTCCCCTCTTTCCTAACGAAAATTGTGGGTTTTCCAATTCCTCCTCCTTTCCTGCAATCATCAAAATTGCAAAGCAATCATCGTAATGCCAGAAGCAAAGATCCACATCTTTAATTGTAAAATATGATATCAATATATCCATGATACCTATATTGAAAAAGTAATGACAATTTTTCTAACTCAGTGGTTTGGCTTAAAAAGTGATTTTTAAGTAATCCAGAGCTTGTTAGAAAAATGTAAAAAGTGCCACCTTCCACAAAAACCTAACTTAAACCAAAATATCTTTCTATAAAAAACAAAACAAAACTAACAAGCACATAGAAACCTGGCTTACAAACTGATCACTGAAAATTTAAAATATTACCACAGAATAGTGTACATGTATTTCATCGTCTTATTTATAACTGCTCTCTTTAAAAAAAAAAAAAAATCCCCAGTAGACCAGCCAACACACATATACTGTTCATCCCCAAATGTTGCCCATAGTTTCATCACCATGGAAGACATGAACTCAAAGGTAAACCACCCGACATTTGGTTTTGATGCCAAGGATGACGGGTATGCCTGTGCTGCAGGTTGCAGTGTTGCGAAGGTGTAGCCAAGCTAGCTGTACTGCATTGTGGGGTAGTATTAGAAAAGGAGCTGCAGTAGGATGCAGTTTAACGGGACAAGTTAACCAGGGCTAAGTTCCATGGCATCATGGCTGGAAGGTTTTCTGGGCCCAAGCAGTCTGGCAACAGCCAGCTTGGTGATTCCTGCACTCGTTTCTGATGGGATAAAAGGGGGTGAAAGCTTCCTGTGCAGCCTCTGGTGCAGAAGCAGAACATTTCTGCAGCTACCTTTGCAGTAGTGATGACAGTCTGTTAGATGCTGCATCATACTGGCACAAGGAGTTTAAACAATACTGATTCTGATGACAAGTATTATAAAGAAAAGGCTTTGATTAGTAATTTGAATGCTAGGAAGCATTTTGAATTTAACTTCTTCCACATCATGTCATCTCGCTCTTATCATTGTATCTGTAAAGTTCAAAAGTAGAGGAGAACGTGGTGGCCCTGCCTTTCCAATGATACACTGTGCACCAAAAAGGCTGCCAGTGCAGGCAGATGGTAGTTGAAGGTCTCAGGTGCAGTGCTGTTTGATGCCATAATGTCCTGGGAGGCAGGTGCATGGAGGCTGCCTTCTAGTTCGAGTCTGATGGCTCCCATGTTTGCATGGCCAGGAGGACTGCAAGAAATAGTGCCAGGCAGCAGGAGAGAGACTCCACCCAGGCTGCATGTGCGCAGGGGCTTAGGGTCATAAACAGCATCTTTCGAATCCAATAATATCATCTGGCCCTATGTCTTTGTCTTGACCAACATTTTGCCTTCACTGATGGCACAAATCTTAAAAATACCCTCAAATCCACTCACGTTGGAAACTTATATGTTAATCCTTTGTGCTTCACGCTCAGCTGCCATCAAGCCTTCCACTGAAAGTACTGCCAAACTTGCATTTCCAGGATAGTCTATTTCTGTTATGTTCTGCAATATATCGGGGCACAGCACAGGAAACCCCTTGCTGAGAGCCTTACAATGTGCTGCTCTTGATTTTGAGCCCCTTGTACCCCTCTGTCCTCCCTTTCTCCTCCATAGAGTCAAGGTCAAGAAAGAAGATTCAGACACCTATAGGTGCTCTACTTGATATAGACCCCAGGAGCAACCTCAGTGTCAGCAGCTCAAACAGAAAATTCAAAGTAAGCAAGGTGTTGTCTAGATGGTAGATCACCATTTTCCACATTATTCTTGGTAAGATGTGGTGGTGTTTTGGAAGTTTGTTTGATTATGCTAAATTGCTTGCTGGCTATTATTCACTGACTTGGTATATTATTTTTGTTGTTGTTGTTGTTGTTGAAATGCGATTTGCAGCTCAAGACCTTATTACTTATGGCACTACAAATTTTTATAACCAGTTTCTTTTCTCTAAATAAATAAAGCATAGAGTTATTTGCTGTACCATATTAATATGATGGTGACCTCAGCTAGGTGCACAGTCAGATGGTTTCAGCTTGATTCAAAACACAGATAAATGTTTAAGGTACCCAAATGGATTAAGACTTGGATGGATCTCCTGATTCAGCAAGTCCAGCCTACTGTGTTGGCAACCACGGTCTCTAAAACACCAGCTCCATCTCAAAGCCGGAACGGCTTCTTGCCCTATCTGTAGCTAACGAGGTGATGCTCTAGAACCTGACAAAGGAATGCTGCTCCAGTGGTTGGAAAACTTATGCTGTTTATTAGACTATATTTATTTTGGGGTCCTTTGCCTTAAATAGTGTTTCTCCAACTTACACATTTACCCAGAAAATAATTTCTACTCTATGTTACCGATCTTTACTGTCCATCCTACGTGGGCAGCACAGTTTTCTCTTTAAGCTTCTTGTTATTCATTTTGCTTGACACTGTAGGTACGGAGGGGTAGTTTATAGAAAAAAAAGAGGGAAGAGGTAAATTCTGTGTTATGATTTAAAAGATAATGGGGTGATGCTTAGCCCCTCCCTTGCCTGTTGCCCCAGCTGTAGTTGCTTTTCTATACTTACCCTCTCAGTCATTTAATTTGTTTATTTAGTGGCCAAGAACATGGGCTTAAAATATGAAACTTGCATCAGTCATCAGGGTTTTCGTTCCTTGTTTCCTATAAAAGGAAGAAGACTGGTGTGTGTAACGTGAATGGGTAACTATTTGTAAGATTCACACATTGAGATGATAAAAGAATTAGGTTAGTTATTCAAATATTAATAGCTAGGCTGTTATGGGGTTACTTGTTTTCAGACTTCTTGGTTTTGCTCCCCCTTTTTTTGTTAAATATGAATCTTTTTTCCTTACTGTTCTTTCTTCCTCCTACTTTTCAACTCCCTTTGCTTTGCTGCCTTTACTTTTCTGCAAGACAATGCCTTAGCTTCTATTTATTTGTTCTTTTTTCTTAAAAAAAAAATACATCAAAATTGCCATTTCTTTCTCTTTTTAGCTGGACAGCAGGTGAAAAAACACATGGAGTGGTGAAAAGAAAGAGCAACAACATCCTCTGTGAAAGTTATTAGCGAGGAATCCTCATTCAACTCAATTTTAGACTGGCCAAGAATGTAACGGAGCCAGAAAGCACCGAATTCCTTTCTCTTTCTATCATTGAGCTACCTACATGTTTTATAGGCAATAGTGTTAGAATATTGGAGTTTTCTCCTTGTTCTTAAATACCCAAACAAATAACTATGTCACAAATTTTTCCAAGGGTTTTCACTGAGCTGCTATTTAATAATAGAGCATTTCACTGCTTATAGTATGATCAGTTTTCTAGAGCTGTACCTTACATTCATAAGTACCGAATAAATTTAACAAACTTTGCTGATAATATAATTACTTACGGTCTCTTATATTGTCATACATTAAATTAACTGAGAATACGTAATTGCTGTAATTAATACCTCCTGTCTCCTTAATGAAGCAAAAGGTAGAGGCACAAGCCTATCCATTGTGTCTCCATAGAAGTGTCTGCACTTGGCAGATGGATTTGGTCCCAGCTCCAGGGATGCCCCCTCAAACCCATCAGGTCTCACTATTTTTGCTTTGCTAAATAAGAGATCCTAATTCCTTTAGAGAAGTCCCAATGTCAGTGGTGTCTTGCAAAAGATGGTGCATTTTATAGTCATGTAGGGTGGCACAGGGTGTCAAATAGGATGATTTTCTGCCTGTAATAATACCATTGAGTAAAGCAGAGCAGAATTAAGCATGTGCTGCCTCTCCTTAGAAAACACATTTTTCTGTGCATCAGACCATAGAGGGAAGCACAATGAGACCTTTTCACATGAATACTCAATAAAATAATAGACTTACTGAGGTAAGTTATTTTGAGGACACTAACAGGTGAAATGATACAAGAATGAACCCACTTGAAGAAACACCTGAAAAAAAATAATTCTGCATTGCAAACTGATATAAATTTCACATACCAGCAGGGAACTTCAATGAATGTTAGCCTTGTGCAACATGCTTAAATGTGTAAAATGGGTTTCTACTGTACTTTGGCTTTAAAAACATTATTCACTGTTTCCTAGTACAAAGCCCCAGCAGGCATGCACTTGGCTAGCTGGTGAAGATCTCTGCCCCAGTTTTCCATAATGCATTCATGAAGGGATTTGTAACAACTAGTGGTTACTGCAGCAGAAAGACTAAAATGTTGTACTGTGGCACTTTTGAAACAAACACAAAAGTTCAATTGCTACAGCTCTTACAAGCTAATGATGTGCTATAAACAGTGGCATATTGCTAGCAATGTATAATCCATACTCAAAGCAGCCATTCATTAAGACTTATAATTTCTTTTTCTATACATGCCACTCTTCAGGTTTAAACTATGGATTTCAGAAGCCTCTGGTGGTGACTCAGCCTCGCTGTGTAAGTACCTGCACCCTGCAGGGCTCAATTTACTGAGAGCTTTACGGAGAGTCCCCAGCACATATACCTCTCAGCTCCCTAAATCTCTCAGCTCTCTTTTGCGCAGAACAGCCCTTGTCTGAGCATCTGTGATGAGGCCAGGAAGGTCAAAGGGCTCATCGGCATATCAACAAAATGGAAAGCCTGGGGCTGCAGCAAACAAGCCTGGAAAGAGAGCAGCAAACTGCAGTCAACACAAGGCTCAGGGCTGAGCTAGAGTGCCGTAACTGTTAAGAAAGAATAACTAGGCCGTTAAATACAAGCTGGGCTTAGCTTAAGGTGAAGAATGGCACCTCCTCAGCCAAGAAAACCTGGTTTATCAGAATTGGTGTCCTCCCCAATCCTCCTTTCTTTCTCCCTCACTTTGACACTACTGAGAGCTTGCTTCTCTCTCTCTTGTAACTGTTTTCTTTGTTTCCAGCAGTTTGCAAGCCTCTCTTCCTTAGTTTCATGCTCCCCTCTCACATTCTTGGATTTTTTTCTATCTTTCCAAAGCTCTCTGTATTAAATAAAGGTGTGGCCTCAAGCTGTATGAGGAAGACACTGGAAAAAAGTTGGAAGAAGTTGGGAGAAAACTTTATCATACAGAAGATTTTTTCTAAATTGATATGGTAAGGTATAAACAGTCACTGAGAAATAGATGCCATTTATGGGCCTCTGTCTCCCTGCAGCTTAGATCTGCCTTTGAACCTAACTTCATCAAAAACAGAGCTCAGAAACCTGCTGAGATGGTACGGTACTCAAGTACAGAAGAACATGCCTTATGAGTGACAGCACTGACAAGCTATGTTATTGCAATCTCAGATAGTTGGTAAAATGCAAAAGGAGATGGATGGCCATGCTTCAGGAACTTCTGCTCGTGCCCCCTCGGCAAAAGAGCAAGAGCGATGTCCACCCTGGGAGGAGTCTGGCCACTACTCAGAAGCTCAGTCTGGTCACTGCAGCCTTGGTCAGCAACCCCATATGAAAAGGCACAATCAAGTGTGGCTACCGTGATAGGATTTCATTCTCAGTACCAGCACAAGGGCACTAAACTGGATTGAATGAGCTTTATTCCTAAAAGAGGAACTAACAATAAGCATTGTCCAATGCAACTACTGTGGGATAAATACATAATGTCACAATGAAGAACTTTGTAATGACAGGCCATGCAATTTTACAGTTTTCACCCTGAAAGATGCAAATTCAGTCATTTTTGCATTTGAAAGATTGGATTTAATCTATAATGACTGCATTCATATTTGATTTCAATCCTTGCAAATACTGGGTAACAGTTTTCCCCTATGCTGGTTGCTGGAACGGACCCATTCTACCCTTCTAGAGAACCCAATATACAGATGAAGAATTAAAAATACTGAAATTGGTAAAAGCTTGCAGGTGTGTGTGCATTAACGCTGGCATTAGTGCAGACGGTCTTTCTGGAAACTTGAAATATGTGTGCATCTCTGGAGAAAGAAGGCTTGAATAAGGGGGAAAGTGCTTGTGAGGAAAGCATTTTGCTCTTGAATCTCTTAACAGGAGAATTTTTCTCTTGGAAATGAAAAAAAGCATGTGCTGCAGGTCGCATGTGGCAGATATGGCAGCAATCAAGCTTCTTAAATGTACAAATCTTAGGAGCTCATACTTTTCTTATGAGCCAATCTCAAATTAACCCTTTCCTACCCTGCAATTCATACACAAAAGATAATATGAAATGTCTTCTATGTGCATTATTTGCTTCCACGGCCCCTCTGCTGTTTCTGCACAGCCTGTGTACAAGTCTTATTTTTAGGGCAGGATGAGAATATAGATCAGTCATGTATGGGGATAATACCATATTCGATGTGGCCAACTCTGAGTCACATAATTTATGAAGCAGAAATATCAGGGACAAGGGAGAGGGTTTGGGGAAATTGGGGGAGAAGTTCAATCCAGGAGCCTTAGCTGGGCTTCTTAATACTACTGTTATGTCAATAAATCCTAATAATAGCAAAAAATGAACCGGTTGGGAAAGTGTTATTATCCTTTTTCACTGCAGGCCAAGGAAGTTATTAGTTTGATTTGTAGACAGATCTCGAGCAGAGCTGGATGGTTGCCTGGATCCAAAAGCATTCGCCAAGCACACACCGCGAGGGGCGCGAGGCCCAGGAAACGTGGAGGACCAGGAAACGTGGAGGCCCAACTGTGTGCACACCCTGTGGGGACTGCGGGCTACAGCGGCGGCGATGTTTAAAAGTCACCTTCCACAAAAAATCCAGGCTGCACAGGCACCTCTCTGACCTGAGTCACTGAGCCTTTTGTGTTTTGTTTTGTTGGATTTTTTTTTTTTCCCTTGTGATAATAAATTAACTTTAAAGTGATAACCGTGCAGGGTGAAGTCCATCTCCAAGGCTTAGCGAAGAGTGGTAAAACAGAAGAAAACACTTCTGGAAAAAGACAGTTTGCAAAAGTCTGATTACATTTTTCCAAATGATTTGCTGCTTGTTTAATTATGCATTTCTGTTCCTCCCTTGGTGGATCTGAACTCTGCTGACTGAAATCCAAAAGTTCCCCTCCCAAATGGTGAAATGAACCCCCACATACTGAAGCTCAACAAAACCAGCAAAAAACTACAACTGGATTTTCTTTCCCTAAAATTACTCCTTACTTTTTATAACTCCTACACAAATAGCTGTGATATTGTAAATATGATAAATCCCTCTATGTGAGCTGCATAAATTGATTAGGAGGAAAATAGTCATGTGGGCTGGACTAGATTGGCTTATTAAGGATTCAATAGCTAATTTCTTGCACAGTGGGATGAAAAAGAAGGAAGAAATAAATACAGAGAGAAATATATGTTTGTGGAATGGTTGATGGGCTGCTGGCCAGGGCGGGCTGAAAAAGACTGCAGGAGTTTTGGATACAGTGAGAACCTATTACCGCTGGTTGGCATGGAACAAAATTCAAAGGAAGACATCCACAGACTGCGGTGCCTGGAACAATATAGCTGTGGTACAAGGGTTTCTCTTTTATGGCCTGATTACAAATGCAATATAATTAACTGTACCATGTAGTTGCACAGCTCCTTTAATCCAATGATTTCAAAGAACTTTACAGAGCATAATTAAGTAAGGAAAGATATTTGACCTGGGAGCAAAGCTTGGAGATGGACCTCCCAGCTTCCCACCCTTTCCCATCTTCTTTGTTAGATGCATCTCTGTTTGTTTACTGGATTGTGAATAGCAGAGCTTGGAGGCAAAGCTAATTAATAGTAAAAACTTGTTTGTGTGAGGTAAAAAGGGCAGAGGTATGTGCATTTGAGTGGTAGTCTGAAAGACAGAAGGTGCCAAGCAAGAATAGAGAATCAGGTAAGCAAAAAAGGAAAACTAGAAGCAGAAAAGGAGCAGAATGAGTTCATATTAGGAAATGTGGCAGCCTTGAAAGGAGTCAAGGAAGATTGCTGCATATCAAGGTGTATTTTGTAACATTCTTTGCCCACAGTAGCCCAGAAGAAGTCCTATCCCCTTGAATAGTAAACATAGTTTGTCTTTCTTCCTTCTAAATATGGGTTTGGACATAACTCTAACTAGTCGTAACTCTAACTAGTCGTCACCAGCCAATGCAAAGGAAAAATATACAGCTTTAGGGAGAAAACGGAAAATCCTTAAGTCATCTCCCTGCTGCTATTCATTTTCTATAACTTTTCAGCAACAAGCAAAGGACCATACACAGTGCGCAGAGAGAAAAACGATAGATTAATTAGCTCCCAGCAGATCTGCAGTTCCCTGGCCCTGCAAAGCCTTCTGTTGAAAAGAAGTGCCCAGTCATTCTCCTAGTCCAAGCAAGTGGAAAAGGAAATGACTTAACGCCTTCTATATTTTAGGCAAAAATGAATAAAGCAGAAGCAAGCTGGACTCTTAATAAATGAGGAGGGAATTTAAAAGTAGCACAATAGTAGTTGAGAAACTGAAGTACTTTTGAAAAATAAGTGATCAGTTTTCACCAGATAAAATAAAATCCTGGAGCTGTGGACGATTTAGGTTTTATGCAGGAGTAGCAATTGCTATTGCTGCAGAAGAGCTGTCAGAAACTCTGAACATTAGCTGATCTGATGAGACTGGCCGCAGGTCAGCGAGGTCTCTGTGTTACTGAAAATCCAGCAAAAATAAGGACAGTAGCCTTTTTTCCAAAATGGTTGGTTTGTTGTTTGTTTGGGGTTTTTTTATGGTTGGACACAATGATCTTAAAAGTCTTTTCCAACTGAAATGATTCTATGATTCTGTCTGTGTGATTCTAAAATGAGTGTTCCAGGACTGTAGGCTGGGTGGCTTCTTCAGCAAACTGTCCCAGTGAAGCAAAATAGAGCTTGAGCCGCATAAATCTGTCAGTAATACAGTTAAAAATACGGAATAAATATCAGGATAAAGGTATAGCTGAAAACCTAGAGGAGTGCAAAATCACAAGCTGTAGATAAATATTGTGTCATTAATTTTTAAAAATAAAACTGGAATGGTAAAAAAGAGGCCTAATCAGTAGCACCAGGGCCTTAGGAAATTACTGAATAAAATGTCTCAAGGATTCTGAACAAAATAGTAAAGCCCACCATGCTGCCAGCGGAGCTGCAGACAGCAGGGACACACAGACATCTGCCTGGAGCCAGGTGTGCTCCTGCAGGATCCTCTCCCAAGGGTCTTCCAGGAGAAGGTATCATCTGCAGCAGGGAGAGGAGAGTCACTCCACAGAGATGGACAGTGATGCTCCATTTATGAATGCTCACAATGGGCTTGGAGATCCTTGATAAAAGGAGCAATGCAATATACATTTGAAGTGTTATTATTATTTCTGTTACACAGGTTTATTAAATTTAATGAGGACATTGAGAGCTTCCATTAATCCTAACCGCAATACCACTGTCTCTCAACATTTTCTTGATTAAGCCATTGAAAATATAACAGCTCTGAGTGCCTTGCATTTTTACACTGTGAGATTGTTAAGTGCACTCTACATACAACTGCATTTACTCATTATACCTGAATTCTATTCTGGCATGTACTTTATCTGCTCGCCCTCTTTCACAGTAGAAGAATATAATCCTACGTAAAGTCCACAAATATATTTTTCCTGTAACACTTTACAATAAGTGAACATTAATTCATTCTAAATAACAATGGAGCTCCCATAGAATTAGATATTACATCTACATGAGTATCCAGGGAGCAGCTTGATTAATATCATTATCACAATGAATAGCAGAAGAATTAATGTGATTTGTTGCTAACTATAACAGAAGCATTTAAATTTTACTTTTGGAAGACATCTTCCTTATTTCCCTAATCAAAGTCTTTCCAACTTGAAGGTAGAAAGTGTGGAAGGGATAGTCAGCTGAGTAAGGCCTTTCAGGTGTAGAGCTGTTGAATTTTCATTTGTTATTAGGCTTTGCTCTTTTTAAAAGCCCTGTAATTTCAAACACATTTTACAATTAAATTGCATTTTATTGTAGTGAATTTGAAAAAGCTTCTCCAATACACTTGCAAGTAGTGATAATGACTTTCTTTCCTTGTTATTAAAAAGTTATAAAAACTAAAAAAAAAAATTAAAATGGGATACAATCCTGAAGTCATAAATAACAAATATCCATTAAAAAAAAATCCTAGTAACAAACCAGCAGAAGCACATCCCAGTAAAATACACAATCACTTGTATTATTTATTGCTGAACATTTCTGTTCTGGTGGTACCTATAGAGCTCAGTTCTACTGGGTAACATACACTTGCAGAGATACGTCTGCAAACTAAGTAGATGAGCCCCATAAAAATTTAGGAGAAAGGAACACAAATGAGGAGAAATTTTAAAACATTTGCCACTTAAAATACGTCTTAATGGAGAAAGAGCTTCTCTTGATAAGTCCCCAAACTAGCCAAATTTTAAGAATTTAAAGAAAATAAGAGTATACATCTTCAGTCTACAAAGATATTGGCTGTGAGATACTTGTTCTTCCTTCCAGATACACATAAACAATGAAAAAAGTGCAAGGGGTGGGTGGAGTGAAAATTGTAGAAGATATTACAAGTTCCTGTTTTCTCCCTTTTTTATTTTACATTAAAATTTTGCAGAACACTACTAGCTCATTTCTCCAGGGTGTTTTGCTTTTGAAAGGTGAGAGGGTTGGTGTTTGTGCAGTCTGGAGCTTCGGTAATGTCCATCACAACCACAGCAGAGGGAGCAGCTACTCCTGTCTTTTATGAATGACATAAATACAGACTTAAAACGTCCTAAAATGATGGTCTTGGGAACATTATTGACCGTGCTTAATCTCATTAACTCCCCTTCTTAGGATTAGTGGCTGCTGACTTTCTTCAGGCATAACTGCCATTCGTTGGTGAATTTGATAGGAATACCAGTAACTACAGGGTTTATAAGTGTAACTCGCTAACTGCAAATGTATTCACTACTGACGAAGACCACATTGGCTACTTAGACATGTGTCAGTCATGTACGCCCATGCTTTCAAAACAGTATCCAAACACGAGCCCTCACAGTTTCCTGCTGTAGCACAGAGCCATAAATTAAGCTATAAAAATAAGTAGGATTTTTTCACAGGTCTTAGAAGTGTAACATGATGACAATCAGCCTTCTACTTATCACGTCAGGGCTTACTTAGTTCACTCAGTACCTAGTTTTGTATCTAATTAAAAGGTCTTTGCACAGATTTAAAGGGAGCTACTGCAAGGGGTAGTGGTACTGGAGCAGCGTCCTGCTACATGTAGAAGAAAGGATGGACATGTGGGTTCACCTCCTGCAGAAGTGCCCAGTTGGCCTGGTTCCCCTTCTCTTTGCAAGCCACATGCTTGGGGTGAAGCTTTGCTGTCCCAAAATGCAGTTTCTTGGTTACTGGTTTGCCTTCCCAACTCTGGCGATCTGTAGAGTGAAGGCCATGAAGATGAGTAAGGCACTGGAGCATCTCTCAAGAGAGAAGAGAGAAGAGAGAAGAGAGAAGAGAGAAGAGAGAAGAGAGAAGAGAGAAGAGAGAAGAGAAGGTTCAGGGGTGATCTGATCAATGTGTACAAGTACATGAGGGCACGAAGGGCCAGGCTCTCTTCAGTGGTACTCAGTGCCAGGACAAGAGGCAGTGGGCACACACTGAAACACAGGAGGTGCTGTCTGAACATCAGGAAACATTTTTTTACTGTGAGGGTTGCCCAGAGAGGTTGTGAAATCTCCATCCGTGGAGATAATCAAAAGCCATCTGGACATGGTCCTGAGCAACCAGCTCTAGGTGGCCCTGCTTGAGCAGATGACCTCCAGAGGTCCCTTGCTACCTCAATCATTCTGCAATTCTGTGATTCTGTGATTTAGTGATCTGTAAGGCACAATAGGCATGTAGAGTCCACAAACAGAGAAAAAAAGGTAGTCACTAAGATAAAGGACAGTGGGACACTGGAATCACTGGGTACCAGCACTCTAGAGATGTGCTTGGCCAATTGGGCAGTATGAATCTTTTTTTGTTGGTGTGTTGGATGAGCAGGAGTAAGGAAAGACTTGCAGAGTGCAGTTGTTGACACTAGGAATAGGAAATACAAATGTAGTGTTCAAAATGCTTTCAAAGTTTATGGTAATAAAATTCAGAGCCTGCAAATGAAACATGC
This sequence comes from Aramus guarauna, assembly GCA_013400195.1. Lineage (NCBI taxonomy): Eukaryota > Metazoa > Chordata > Aves > Gruiformes > Aramidae > Aramus > Aramus guarauna. The sequence continues at coordinate 699,435 of VXBL01002908.1, read as the reverse complement.
AGAAAGTCTACAACTTTTTTAGTTTTTTTTCTCCTGAGGTGGCCTCAGTAGTTATTTGCTTTTACACAGATTGAAGAAATATCTTACAACAGATATTAATTTTCCTCCTCTCACATTAACTATCAAATAAAGCAAGTTTCTGTACCTATTACCGACAGTAGTCGTATGTTCCTTTATCATTATGTGATTTAACTATCTTCCCAGGGAAACATTAAAATGGATTTTTAAAGCAGTTCTGTGTCTTAAGAACCAACATGATAAAAAAATCTTAAAAGTGCCTTCTTCCTGACAGAACTCCTGTCCTCTCACTGCATCCATTGTGACTTGGGTAAGCAAAGGCTAAGTTAACTCATGAGTGTACTAGATATTATTCTGTGTGGTAGTAAGGAGTGAAACTGAAAACAGGGTAAACTAAAGCTGAACTTCAGGAGACCTACCCTGACTACAGGGTTTATTCAGCTTGTTTTCCAAAGCAGAAGGCAGAAGTATTTCAAATTTTAGGCAGCACTTGGACAAAACATTAGAAAATATGATGTAATAAGCAACTCTGTCTTCACAGGGAGAAAAGGAGACAGATCTAATGCATTTTACCAGTCTCCAGATTCTCTGATAGCATGTTTACTTGCAGTAAGTTAGGAGGGTTTTTTGGGAGGAGGGGCAGGTGAGGAGGGCAGAGAATGCCATTTACTTAGTTCACGGAACGTCTTCAACTCAGTGAGCTTTACATGAAGCTTCTGGACATTGCGGACGTGAGTGGTAAGTGGTAGGGTACTTGCATTATCTAGCACAGCAAAAAACCAGATAATTTTTCATATCCAGAAAACATTTTATACAGACCTACGCTTCACCAGTGCAATGCAGTTTGCTGGCCCTATTCTTTTCTACCCAACGTGAATATTTATTCTTAACATAGGGGTTACGAAGCCTCGACAGAGAGGTCATGGGTGATCCCTGCCAGGGGGCTGGCTCTCTCAGGCAGTGCCTGGGGGCAGCCTGGCAGCTCCAGGACCAGCCTGCTCCATGCTCAGCCCTGTTGAGGCTCCTGCTGTGGCCACTCTGCTGCCCAAGCCAGGGAGAAGCAGGATGTCTGTTTACTGCACAGAGGCTTGAGCAGTCTGTCTGTGTCAGGATTTTATGAATACTTCTATTAAAAACATTAAAGGAAACGTGAAATTAGATAGCTCGGTGATGTGATGTGACGTCTGTACGACAGGCTGTGCAACTTTGGAGTTTCCTGTCAGCTTTTACTTTTGTAAAAATGGATTCTGGGAAAATAATGGGGTTATAATAAGGAGAAAAAAAAAAAAAAGTCATTATTAGTGCTTTTAGAAAAGGCTTGTCCTTTGGTAAAGCCCTTGTACTGTATTTATGCAGCAAATGGTGTATGAATGGGTTTTCATATACATTTCCCTGATAGATGGGCAGTATTGTTCATAGAGATGAACAAATAAAAACATACTAAAGAGGTACCTGGAAACAAAAGCCTAAAGCTGAGAATATAGGTTGTCTTTCCAAAGCAGGGCTGTTAGCTAGGAAACGAGTGTACAGTTCCAAATGTAAAAAATATGATCTACTGCCACCTCCCCCTTGTGGCCTGCTATTTATAGTGACAATTGGACAGCGGATAACTGTTTAGCAGTTTGATGTCATAATTTATATTCCAAGTGAGGTAGATAGCACTTTGAATGTGAATAAATACAAACGCTGATTCCCATCTATCAACATGTATACATTCATTATCTCCCACGTTTCCCAGAAAGCACGCACACTAGGATCACTGCCACAGTAGTAATTACTAATACACAGCAGGCTCTGAAAAACCTAAAAACTTTGCTAGTTACCATGAGAAATATTGCCCCCAGGAAATGCATGATTCAAAACCAGTTTGTACATGCTGAATGCCTACCATAACCATCCATAATTCAAGTAATTCATGAACCATAGGAGCCTCACTTGTTGCTCCTGAGACAACCAACAAATGTCATAATATGAATAATAGAAGAACACGTATATTTGTATAGCACATTGAATCATCTACTGTAACTCCTCAACTCATTGCAGCTACTGGTAATTATCTCTGTGTTAGCAGACACTGAGTAAGCAGAATATTTACCTGGTGGGCTTTAAAATTCTGAAACCGCTTGTCCTGAGCTGTCTCTGTTGCTTTGTGCTGCATAGAGGGATCATGGAGTGCTATCTAATGCTAAGTGTTCATCTTACAGCTTGCTGCTCAGAGTGAGTCCAGGGCTCAGCTTCTTTTCCAGTGGGCTATGTTAACTTTGCAACTGTGAGTGTAAATAAAATTCAGCTGCAGTCACCATCATTTAATTGCGTAACTAACTAAGCTCTTGGGGAGAAATATATATTTTGTCAGGTCGTCTACCTGGAGTACAATAAGGCTCTGATATCGTGTACATCACCAATCTGTGGATTTGATCACTTGTATTGTCCTGACTGGGTTTCAGCTTCAACACTTCAGATTTCTGCGGTGTAGACATCAAGATCCATGTAGCTGCCTAGACTCCTTTTTTACTCAGTGGAAGAAACAGGCATGATCTGTTTCCACAGCTAGCAAATATAATGAAAAAAAAAAAAGTATTCATTTTGAAGGTAGATGGCTAACATAGGACAGATGAATTTTTCCCCAGTTATGTCTGTTCCTTCCACTGACTAGAAATAGTCTAGAAAGAGTCCACCTTAGATGCAGACATCGAGCTTGTAAATGTAGAAATTTAAGGGAGCTGAATCACACCGTTACTGTTTACAGAGCAACTGTTCCAGGTGTGCTATCCTGAATTTGGATTTGTGTGTACTTAAGATGACAACTCCACTTTCTTTTCTAGGACTGCCTGGTTCTTTTCTCCAAACGCAGGTCAGATGTTAATTACTCTTCTAAATTATATGAATATGAAAAAAGATATAAAAATCTTTTTAGAAGCTAGATCTTAAGTGTCCCAAAGTCAATTTCTGACTAAGAAAGAGTTCTTAATTTTCTGTTTGAAAAAAATCCAAGCTTAAATTATTTTCCTTGGTTTTGCTTTACAGAGAGCACAAAAAGAGGTCTTCATATTTTGTTTCTTTTCTAATCAAATTGTTGATCTAAGGGTGTATCTTTTGCAAAAATTGAAGACATTTTTTACTAATCTATACTTTACCTGGTGTGAACCATTTGGTGTTTTGAAATGAGAATAGTATTTGCCAGAAAATCAAGGGAAAATCTTAAGCATTTGAAGAAACTTGTATATTTGCTGCTTAGTAAGACACATAAGCTTGCCACTTGGCCAGATATTTCCTAGCAAACCTGAGCTTTTCTCTGCAAATGCCAGGTGAAGTTAGCAAGATACAAAAGTGTTTTGTTGTTGCATTTGTGGTTTTTAAACTGATTAATAAACATACACAAACAGCCTGCCTATGAATGCACATGAACCATATTCCCTGGACATTTTTCAGCCTTCCAAAAATAGTGTCAAGTTAAAAAAAATGTTGCCGAGCAGTATCCAGGGTATTCAAATGTGCAGAAAAATTGCAGTATTGCAAGTCTCAGGCACAGAAGTTGCACAGAGCGGAGCAATGCAACTGATAGGCATTTTACCCAGTCTGGCTTGCGAAGGCCAATACAAAGCCTGTTTGGTGACATGAAAGAAAAACCCGCTACACATTAAGGAACAATAAAGAGCAGTTACCGAGGTCACAGATGAAATGGAAGATCATTTTACCCTACCTTGCAGGAGATGGAGGCTTTCAAGGCACTTCCCTGCCTACGTTCAGCATCATTTTTTCCCTTTACCCCCTCCCAGGCTGGGTGTGCAGGAGCTGGGCTGGCCGGCAGGCAGGCGGCGGGTGCAAGGCTGGCCCCGGGGATGCATCCCTTGGCAGCAGAAGCAAGCTGTGCTGCAAAGGATCAGCATCTTCCCTGCACCCAAACAGCCTAAGGCGAGTCCTAGATTCAGGCCTGTAACATTTACTCGATTGTAAAATAAATGATGCAGTCTCTAGAGGAAGAAAGCTTTTTCCTGATGTCTAACCACACGTTCCATTACCCAGTTTAAGCTTGCTATTTTTTGTTCTGCTGACGAAGGATGTGAAAAACAGATTATTTTCTATGTGCCTTATGTATACTTGAAGATAGCCATTGAGTGTCTCTCAGTCCTCTCTAAGAAAAAACAAGTCCATATTTTCATATAGACCATGTTTCTAGATCACTGGTGATTTCTTCCTTGCTCTCTGCGTTGGTTTCAATTTTTGCTAGGAAGCAAAGTCTCAAACTGGACATGGATTTCATCGGTGAGGAGTAAAATGGAAGGATTACTTCGTATTTTGTATATATGGCACTCCCTTTTATTCCCTTCACCATGAAACATGTTTTATTCCAACTGTAACTATTGGTTATTTTATTCATGTTGAGTTGGCAATCCATCGGGTTCTTTTTTTGCAGAGTTACTGCCTACCACATCAGTACTCCTCCTGTAATTGTGTGCGGTTGATTATGCCTCTTTAAGTGGAATACTTAGCGCTCATCACTGTTGAAATGTTTCTTATTGTATTTCAGACTATTTATATAATTTGAAAGAGCTCTTTGATTCCTAATCCTATACTCTGAAGTTTTTACTCCCTTTTGTGTTGTCTGAAAGTTTAATAATGTATTTTGTTATATGAACAGTAAATTACAACATTCTTCAGTATCAGATGCAGGACAGGTCAGCACAGAACCTGACGTGATACATGTTTCATGACAAACTATGGACAACTTCTTGCTGACTAAGGTTTAAAATTGTTGCTTTTATTTCACAGCAGTTTCAACCAGACAATTCATTTCTAGCTTTCTTAAAAAGAGTGCTGTCAGATGTTTCCCCTGTTCACAGGCAAGTTACATTGGCTATAGGAGACAAGCTGATGGCACAGAGATTCTCGAATGGAAAATAAACGATCATTATGGTATTCTGGACCTATTTTCTGTGTGGCTTCTCTTGAACCTGCTGATTCTCCTTGGAGGTTTCTCTATATACAGGACGCTTGGCCTAACTCTACTGCTTTCATGCTGGGCATGTAAATGGCAGGAAGTCTGCATTTTGGCAAGGATTTGTTTGTGTTATACGCATAGAAGAGGTAGATACATAAAAAAAAAATTCCCAAGAGGGCACAGCCAACAAATTGTCCCTTTGCTGAGGTTTGGGATTCGTCATTTTCTTTGTGAGCCGCAGTTAGGTTTTTTTCTCCTGGTCTAGCCCGCTTTTGTTAGTTGGGATTATAACTCTCTGGAGACAAGAACCGGCTGTTTCAGGGTGGTTGTGCAATGCCCAGCACAGAGGTCACCAGCGCTGGCTAAGGTGTGTAAGTACTACTCAAATGATGAATTGATAATAAACAACCATACTGTATATTTCCTAATGTTTTGCCAGGTCCTATTAAGCAGATCGTGTATCAGGGTATCAATAGCTTTTCTTACGATATTTCTTAAGAAACCTTAAGATATTTCTTAAGAAATCAGATCTTCTGTTCTAGAAGATTTCCTTTATATTTAATGAGCACAAAGGTTGTTCCTGTGGAGCCAGCAGCTTACAGGATTGTGGCCAAGTGAAATCCTGACAGCAGATACTTGTTTGTTGGTCAAGATTTGGTTTTTGTAAAATCGTTCTGCTTAGCACTCATGTTTCCACTACCCTCTAGATTCCTTCTTTCCCATTAGCTAACATTTCATTTACATATTTACTACTCCATTGTAAGAGGGGAAAAAAATCATTTTAAAGGACTTATGTAAATACAGACTTCCAAATAATTTCCTTGCAAATTCTTTTATTTTTCTTAGAAAAGCAGTTACTATAGAAAAAAATTAACAGCTACAACTGCATAGTTTATTTCGTATGGTAGTGCTTTTAAATGTTAGTTTGGGATTTGCATCTTTTTCTGCTTTATTTTGGATAAGCTAATTAACTTTAAAAATAGTCTCCGTAAGATGCAAAACATGGGAGAAAAGATGGTGGAAGCCAAAAGGTTGACTACAGCAAGAGTTGCGTTGAATTAAATTAAACTCCAGCACAGAACAAACTCTGAGGAGTGCAGGAGGACAGTCTAATTTAAAAGGGTGTGCCTTGCTGTGCAGTCTCTTTAAGTGTGATCTGCTTTTGGCCTAATTTTCTGTGACAATGTATTTAATAACAGTGGTCCCTTACTGAGAATACCTTCTGCCTGGTCTGTCACTGTAGAAATTTTGGCTCTGTAATCGGCAAATCGTTGTCAATTCAACACTTAAATTTCCTTAAGGGAATGAAGAACTCTTAACAGTTAGTCATACAGCTCCCGATGAAGAAATTTTATGCTGGTATTAAAGCACCTCAAATCTAAGCCATTCTGCATTTGTTGCTCCTCTACTTTGTTAGCTATCTATTAAAAAATTAGGAACTTACTTATAAAATGAGAAGGCTCCCTTATAAGACCGATTATTTAAAAACCTGAAAGGACTCTCAAGGGCAGATCAGGAGTTTCACAACAATATGGATTAATGTGAACTTTTTTTTTAGTGTGCTAAAAATAGGTGGGCACCGCTGTTTGACAAGCATTTTATGGGGAATGTGCATTTTTCATTATGAACATTCATCATTAAGTGGCTTTATATTTAAAACATTACCTAATGGAGCTGCATGGAGTCGAGAGCCAACATGTAGATGCACTTCAGAGCTACTTGGTTTCCAAAGCAGCAGTCCTATTTAAATGTGTACATGTCTTCTGTGACCTGACATATTAGAGGTTCTGAATTTAATTTAGTTTAAATGTGCAATTTTCTCTTTTTTTTCCTCCACTGCAATTATGCAGCACATGAAGTATATATAGTAAGTCTATGAACATGCTGTGTCTGAAGAGCCCAGCAGACATGCTGAAGGATTATTTTTCTCTCTCCTCACCGTTATACAAATAATTGTAGGATTATAAATCAAAAGAATCGGTAATAACATCTAAGGGTCTTGCGTCTTGGTCTTTTAGACTGCCTATAGACACAGCAGGATAAAAATGGTGCTTGCATTAAGTCAGATTCCTTATCTTAAGGAGTTCTACATGCTGTATCCAATATAGCACTTTATGTATCAGTAGCATACAAACATTTTTGCCACTGGAGCCATAACCCACACAGCTCCAGGCTTGCAGCAGGAGTGCAAAGTATCATGTGTCTTGTTGTATGAGCATCCCTGTTAACAGCCGTGGTGAGACAGGCACACTTGATAAAAGATCATTTTAGTGGGTTTCCCACAAACACTGTCCCGTGCAGGTTTATAGCAGGTACCTAACTTGGCAGCAGCACTGAACCTAACCTGTTGTCCATATTTTTATGGTTAAAAACTGCTGTCATGTTCTTAGCTGAGGATCAGAGTGGGATCTGACTAAACAAAATTGAGATATGTAGATTGCTTAATTTCTGTATTTTCACATTTCCCTGTGCACAGAAAGGAGGCCGTAACAAACCATGTCTTGTCCTAGACTGGAGAAAACGGATTTCAGCACAACTCCGTTTTGACAAAGGGGATTTCAGTTCCCTCACTCTGAAGGCTTGTGGTTTTCTTGCAGTCTAGAGCAAAACTGTGAAACAGGATAGCCATCCTCATCTTAGCTTTACCCGTTGCCTGTCACAGTTCCCTCTCACACCAGGCTAAACAGAGAGAGAAAACCAAGGTGGCAGCAATCCTGCAAGCAAAGGTGACAGGTAGAAAGCACAGGCTTAGGGGATCCCAAAGGGAGGTCTAATTTTAAAAGGGTGCATTATGCTACTACGTTTCAAATAATAGTATTTGGGAGGGGTTGAAGTTATACACAATGAATTATTTCACATTCTTAAACCACTCACTAATTTAAGTCAGGCACGTGAAAACTGTATGCATCTTTTTATGAAGCATGCATCTTGTCCAAATTACCTCTCAATTACTCTCGCTAAGAAGTATATGTATGCAGTTCATAAAAGAGAATGCACATAGCCAACAAGAGGGGAAAAAAATTATTGGGGGGATTATTTTGTAATTTGCTTTATTTTTGATGCATATGTTTCAAGCCAAGACATAGGATGTATTCAACACTTACTGTAGCATGTGTGTGTAAAATAATCAAGCTGAGTTCAAAGGTGCACACTTTTACCTTCAGACCGTTATTTACCAATGAGTTTCACTCAATCTAAATCTTTCAAATATCTTTTCCAAAACAGAGTGCAATGACTTCTGTCTGGAAAAGAAAAACCTGATCACTCTGAGCTGTCACCAATCATCTCTCGACTGAGAAGAATATTTCAGTTATCTCTTCTATAATGAGTGCTGGCTTTATAACGACAGTCATAGCATGCATTAAATCTACTTAGTAATACATTTGTATGACTGGAATAATGGCAATTGTCTCCCTTGTTCACATTGCCCCTATACCCTAACATTAACTAAGCCACGTCTTTATGCACTCTTTTCTCAAGCACTGATTGTCTGCCATAGCACCTGCACTCTATGCCACGTTCGAATGTTAACAACAAAACTTGCAGGAGGAGATTGATGTGAAAAGGCGCAAAAGTCAAATGGAGCCATTTCTAATTTTATCTTGCTTTCATTCCATGGTGCATTCCCAGTCATGTAATAATAAGGAGAACAGAGGGAAGGCTGAGGATAGATGAGAATGGTAAATTGTTTTTTGACAACTGGCTTCTAACTTGAGGTTTCACTCCCATCCCTTCCTCAGCTCTATGAAAGTGTACTTACTGAATTCAGCACATGAAAATATAAGAAGCTAAGGCAGTGTTTTCCTGAAGCAGAATGAGGAACAAAGAAGCTGTATACAGGGACGTAGCTAATGGAAAGCCCAACAGGAATTTTCAGCTCCTGCATTTTTTAATGCTCTCTTCTTGTATAGGGGTGCTTTATTACTCCTCCTCATTAACTTATAGTTTGGCACTGATAGCTCTATAAACTGCCCTAACAGCCCCCATGAGTACTGCTGTAGCAAAGGATCTGGTTGTGTTTCCATTATAAACCTAGTTTCAGAGATATTTATAACTCAGCCATTTTAATTTGCATCAGGCTTTGGGGAACTTGGCTCACAGGTCAAAGAGTGAAACAATTTTCAGCTTATGTATTTGAAAAGAAAAGATTTTAGCCAAGAGCAGTCTGCAGTATAGAAAATTTTGTCATGATTTCAAAGCTTCCAGGATATGAAAAAGTATATTATCTTATGCATTAATTATATAATGTGAATTATATATGTTACATTTGTTTGTATAAATTCAGATTAATAGGAGACACTGTATTAATTATTTTATTATCAGCATCAAAATATGCTGGTTTTACAAATTATCGAAAAGGTAAAAGCATGGATAGTACAATTTCACCTTCAATTTTTGAAAATTTGTAAAAAAATTTTGCATTTACAACTGTTTCATAAAATGCAGAAGAAAATGTTGATGAGGAGTAGGAAAAAAACCCCCCAAACCCAAAACTTTGAAGTCATCTAATTGATTAGCTCATGTATTATAGTGAAGAAGAAAAAAATTCTGACATTTCCTGTTTATGGCTCCTTACATCTTCCTTGAATGTACACAGTATCACATCCAATCTCTATCCTATCAATCTCTATTAACAAGGAAATGAAAGCTGCTTAACTCTCCTTTAAGTTTTGGGCTGGCTGATAGTTACCTTTATACTTGGAGTGCTTTTCTAGTGTGGGTATATTTACATAAATATATTTGTAACACACATTCAAAGATTTGTTTGAATATTCAGTAATATTTGTCTTCTGGCAAATATTATTCTAACTTATATTTATGGTAATTTTCTGAGTTTTTTAACTTGAGAATCTAATAAACAAAATTTCTATTCTCGATTACTTCATTGAGATCCTTCTCTTTATTAGAGTTTTCTATTGCACATCTGCTTGATGCATGTATTTCATTTCTGTCACTAATAGTCTCAGCTCTACTCTAAACCACATAGTTCCTAGTCTAAGTCAATTTTCTCTTGATAACTGCTCTTTCACTCTAGCTCCTACTCTGTCAGCGAGTTGCATTTACCTCTTCTAGGTCACTGATATAAAAACTGAACAGACTCATCCTTAATGATTACCCTTGTAGAGGTCCATTAGTTGCATTCCTCTTTCTGAAGTTCAAAATTACCCTCTGTCTTCGATGTTTAAGCCTATTTTGTATCTGTGCAAATACCTGATCCTTTTCACTGTACTTGCTGACCTTGTAGCATTTTTTCCACTTTGTGTTGTCTATCAAGCTGTCTTAAAGTCCATGCAAATTGTGATGAAGTCGTCTTCTCTCTTTTTTACTTTATCTGCCTTTTCTTCCACCTTTGTCCTTATCTGCTCCACTAAAATCCCCTTTTAACGCATACTTAAATGTCTGATCAGAGTTGTTTTCTGCTTTATGGGGAACCAAATTACTATTATGAGCGTCCTTTAGTCACTGCCTACTCTGTCCCTAAACCTTGACCCAGCTGTGAAACAAACTTTTGTTCAATTAAAGATATGCAAGAGCTCTCTTTGAAGTAAAAGACCATGTCCTACTGCTTTTAGACATGTATAGAAAAAAGTATATTGTTAGTATTACTAATTCCAAGCGTAGTTTGGAAATTGTATATACTATTTACAAATATTTTCACTTGGTTTAATTTTGAATGTGATTTTTAAATATGACGTTATACAGTTCAGCACTGATTGGTATTAAATACACTATTATCCATACTGGCCAGTTTTCAGTAATTACATATTAAATATTTCCCTGAATATTTTAAATCTGTTCAACATATCTAAAATGGCTAGTTTCAGCGAGAAGCAGTGTATGCATATCTGCTTTTTCTGCTTTATTCTTCATGTCTCTGTGTTCAGTTTTCTGTGTGCCTAAGCTTGTGGGTAATGATTGACACGGTGGATGCGTGGTTTATATACAATTGTGAAATCATGCCAGAAAATACTGATTTTGTTTCAGATGGACAGGTTTTTTAAATTTCTGTAAAACCCCAGTTCTGCAAACAAATACATAATTAAGATCATGAGTTTTTCCATTGCATATTGGGTACTTATGTATTTAATTTTTAACATATGCAATAGCATTTGCAGAACCAGGGTTCTGAAAACCTGATAACCGTAATTACCTTTGCTAAAATCTCAAATCTTTCAGTACCTGAAAGTTACAAAAATTTGCAATTTCTTTTAATCTTGAAATGTAATGGAAAGTAAATATCGTTAAGTTCCTACAAAACTATATTTCTGATTTTCACTATCAAAACCTCAAAATAAACTTAAAAAATTGAGTGTCTGCTTTCATTAGAGTCAAAACAATTGTATGACCCTCAGTTGGACTTCCATCATTCCTGTATGGGCATATAATATAATCTGACAGCTGCAAAAGTCAAAACACACACTTCAACCTTATCAACACAACACACTCAACCTTACCAAGACAAATCTTTACAAAGCCCATTCTCATTTTGACAAATCAGCATTTTCTGACTGCAAATCATTCTGATTATTCTAGAAATAATCTGAAGTATTTTATATAGTCATTCTGAAGTTTGATTCATGGCTACAGTGCTCCGAGATCCTCAAAGGAATGTCTCTCTGTAAGTGGAAGCATATAAGTACCACTGCAAAGAGCACTATGGGTTCTTAGGTTCTTTTAATTTGGTTTTGAACAACTAGGGTTTTTTACCCCATGAAAATCCAGACTGGCTTTAGAAATGAGAAATTGGGGAGGACTTTATCTAAAATATGGGGGAACTAAGTATTCATTTAAGAACTGTACGCAGCACCTTCCCTGGCTAGATCAGCGACAAAAAGGTCTCATTATCTTCACTCTACATCCAGTCCCTCTGTAACTTCCCTTTCTAATGAGGATTTAAAATCTTTCTCCTTTGCCTCTTCCTTCTGAATTATAATTGAGCTTCAAAAGGACTGCAGAACTTGCCTGCTCAGAAAGACCTAAAATAATAACATTGAATATCGCAGGACTTCTCAGTTTTTCTCTTCTACAGTATCTTCTTCATCATTTCCCCAGCTGTACAAAGGTGTTGGTGAGATAAAAGAGCCAATGATTTATTTTTATAAAGCTTGCTATTCATGTGGGTTTTTTTTTTTTTTTCCTTCCATGACCATTCTTCAGGAATATGCTCTTTTTCTCACTACAATACATAAGACTTCTGTAAATAAGATCTGTGTCTAATGAATGAGTGGACTGTATTTTATTTTGACACCATAGTAAAATTTGTCTTCAAGGAGATCAAAAAGGACAAGAGGGAAGAAATGCCTAATGTATGCATTTGAAGTTGCTGCAAAAAAGGGAATGTAAATAGTCATGGAAGAATACTATATTGTATCTCCACTAAATGGCAAGGGGCTTTGAGCTGTAGAAATGATCTACTAGACCACCCAAGAGCAAGTAATACTTACCATGTTCTGTGCCTTATGTATTCTATCAAGTCCTTAACGTGAGAATATATTTACCACACAAAAATGTAGCCACAGGAAAGATTGTTCCTATATTCATTTACTCTCTTATGCATGTATGTTGGAATAATTACTCATGTACTAAATATTGTAAACTAGAAACGTAATGTTCCGCTGCAGTTATCTACAACCTAATAGCTAATAAAATAAGGAACAGCTAGATATCTTGAATAAACATTTAATTATAGTTAAATATCTGGATCTTTTCAGTATCAAATTAAGTTCAAACAAATGCAAATTCAAGAAAGAGAGCATTTTAAAAGTGATAGGAATAAAGATACACAGCAATGGTTTGCTTCAAAGACTTAATCACCTGTTGAAGGAGAGCTATAGGGTTCACTAAAGTTTGTTGTCACATTTACAACACCACACAACTATTGGAAAGAGAATATATTTAAAACCCAAGCCACTCAGATGTAAAATGAAGTTTCAAAAGTAGCTGAAGGAAAAAAAATAGAATGACTTGGAATCTGTGAGTTAACTTTGCAGACTCTTCTTTCACACCATGGGCTACAGCAAGAAGAGTGAAGCCCTGGAGAAACTGGCAGTCCAACAAGGTGACACAAATACTACATTGTGAACCAAACTCATCAAGAACTCAGACCTACTAAAAAGCCCTTATGTTTGGCATTCTTTCCCAAATTAATTGAAAACAGGGTTGCAAATAAATGAAATTCTATGAATTGGTAAGCAGAAGGAAGAACATGCTGACCCTCATCCACAGGCCCCTTCTTTGACTCAGACACCTACAGACAAACAGAAAATCAAAGTTATTGCATTTTAATTATGTAACTTCTTCCCAATTTGAAGCATCAATTTTTCTGAAACAAGTGCCCTTCATCTTGCAGATATGTCACTCAGAAGCTCTCCTACTGTCTACAAGGTCATGATGCCAAACAGCTGATGCTCTTAGGAAGAGTGTTGGCATGAATTTCTGCAGCTGTGTAACTCTCATTGGAGGCTGCCTTTTCCCTATGCACCATCCATAAAATTGTCTACTGGAGGTCTGTACACATTCAGAAACAATGAGAGCTACAAAGAGACATGAACCATGAGCATTGTTTGTATTTTCTGTGATATTTGCATGAACTCGCCAAACCAGCCGTGTCCCATTCCCATTCATTGAATCATTTGCTCCTACTCTGTACTGCATTATGTTTACATGGAATCACTCACCAGTTTATTCCTCCCTTTTTGTTTTTTTCATTCCTGTTTTGGTTGATTTCAAAATTTTTCCTATTGCTATGCCCAGAGCCTCACAGCACCTTGTCCAGAGGCTGGCCAGTAGAGCCGCATCAAGAGAAGGACTGAAGGGAGCTCTCTGATTTTGACAGCATCAGGAATGCACTCTCTGCCGCATCTGCTGTAGCCCCCTGGGTCTGTCAGCATGATTTCTTCTAGGGATCCAGGGTGTTACGCTCCAGAGCATCCAGAGAAAAGCCCTGTATAAAAATGCCCAAGTGCTATATAGATCTTAAAATTTTCCAGATTTTGGGCAGGTCTCCTGTGGAATTTGTTTTTTCAGTTCACCAAAGTTGATTTCTAATTGTACAGAATCCTTCCTTTGGAAACACTGCAGTGAAGATGCTGTACAGATAAGCCTGCTACACATTTCCTCTATTAGAAGACTCTTCATGATTTTCTTACGTTTTGCTCTGTGTTGCAAATACATCTCATTTATATGCCATGCACCACATGTAACTGAAATGTGCATTAGTCCAAGTGAGATAATAAAAACTGGAATCCTTCAGTGGCCTTGCTTTCTTCATTTTTCACTACATTTTCAACAATCTCACCTGTCACAGTCTTCAGCATCCAGTTTATACTTTTTTTTTCTCTTTGCACGTTTTGACTGTCTTAACAGAAAAGGAGATCATACTAAGGAATACCTAATAAGTGTAAGACATATTCTGTCTCTATGATGAGAGACATTTTTCTACTTTCTTGGGGCTACATATTTCAAGAATAGCACTGCAAAATTTGAGATTGTTTCTACTCCCTGGGGGTACTATGCTACTTATATATTTTCACACCGCTTTTCTGACTTACTCTTTCTTAGACTACGTATATTACCCCCAGGTCTAGGAACAATCTCATTTCTGTGTGTACACATACAAGCTCATGTAGAAATCAGTTACAAATTAATGTAACTTTCCATAATAAATATGATTTTCACCAGAGTTTTTACATCTGAATTTTTACATGTGTGATTGAAACTATTTCTAGTAAATCAGAGAAGATACTCCAGAAAGATTCATATGTTCATATGTTGAGATTGCTTTAAATGATCTCTTTCTTTGTTGGTAGGTACTGCCTCTGCCTCAGATTAGCTCTGAGACCCCAGGTTGATATGAATTTTTTATTCCAAATGAAATGAGGTCCCTGAAAAGTCTTAATGATCTCAGTTGGGAGGGAAGATTACATCTAAACCTCAAAGGACATATGGACGAGGACTGCAAAAATAAGATAAGTCCTCAAAAGGAACTTTACTACTTTATACCCTCCAGCTTGGCAGTGGTGTTAGACCTGGAAGAAGAGTAGGCCATATTCCCATAGGGAGGTAGCCATGGAAAAACATTACTTCTGGGTACCAGAAAGCTCTGTTATCTCCTCATAGATACCACTGGGGTCCATCTCATCCCTTGGTCCTCCAGGACTCCTTCTGCTGTACCAATTGTTACACTCCATCCCTCCAAATGATTTTTCAGAGTCTCAGTCATGACTGCACAGCATGAGGGTCACTTTTGTCCTTCCCCATCCTGGCTCAGCTGTGCATCACGTAACACTGGAGGCCACTCTACTTCTGCTCCTATGAGCCAAAATAGCAGATGGAAAAGAGGGAGGCAGAGATGGGTGCTTGCCTTCCCCTTTCTACTTCAGATACAAACTCTAAATCAGTAGCAGAAGATACATTGTAGGAGAAGTTGCACTGGTTCTAATTTTGTACTGTGGTGGTCTTTTTCCATGGTTAGCAAAGAAGGCATTTCCCCAACATCTGGTTGTACAGAGTCTTAGAAATTAAGCCTCAGACAGATCCTAGAGAAATAACTAGGCTGGTTCTCCCTGTTCCCTACTCACTGCCTTCTTAAGCCTTTACTTATAAGCCTCCTGGGAAGTCTTCCAGCGTAGTCAGCTTGGTCAAACATTTTACTGCACTGCCAGGTAGAAGTTGTTCCCAATATCCTCTACCTTATTATCCTAGTTTTTCTTTACTGTGAAGTTAACCTGCTTTCTACTTGCCTGTCCTTTAATCTGTACTTCCAATGTCATCTCTATTTTATAAACATTTCAGAGAACTTTTATTCTCTATACTTCTTTTTGCTTGAATCCACATTTAACAATAAAAAAGAAATAATAATCATTAATTATAATTAATGAGAGGTAGTTTCAAAATGGAAAGTTGTGCAGTCCCAAATTTCTCCTCATTTGGGACTGCACAGCTCTGGGTTTTGGCAAGTGTCCATATCTAATAATAACAATGCTCAATGACACAATGACTTTTAAAAATGAGGTTTAAAAAATCTGTTTAAGCCAGTAGCCACATTTGTCACCCAAAATTCCCAGTATTACAGAGAAGATGGATTATCATGAGAAGAAGTAATCCCATCAAACTGTCTGCTAATTCTATTAAAATTATGCAAGTGACAAGTACGCTCTTAAGCACTGAATAACCCTTTCAGAAGTATCCCTGTCAGTCAGAGAATGTTGATTTTGCACTAACTCTCAACAGCAGGAGAATACATTACTCTCTCTCCATGTAGGTATAGGCAATGATTATTTCTAAAAGGACACATTTTTTCTTTTCCCTTTACTGCTAGCATGTCATCATCTATTGAATTGCTTAAACTAAATGGCTGATGTTTTTTTTTTGTTTTGTTGTTTTTTCTCTCATGTCCAATAGATATGTATCCCATACTTGCAAAGGGCATAACACTGCTCATACTGTTAATAGGAACATCTGAAGAATATCCTGCAATTGATATTTATCACATAGGCTTTTCTTGTGATTGTGTGATTTTGATTTTTTTTTACCTTCTGCATTCCATTTAATAGCTACTGCTTTAGTTAACTTAATGACATTTTATAATGTTCCTACGGTCATAAGGAATAGAGAAATAGGCATACCTGAATTCAAAACCCTTCAACACTGACCTTGCCTCTTTTGTCATTGCATTGCCACTTCACTGATGCAAAATTATTTAAAACAGGTGCAAAGCCTTAGTAGCCCCAAAGCAATCAGAGTTTCCTATCTTCTTGTGCTTGTCTAACTCCCACTGTTGCCAGGGGAAGGGCAGAGAGCCCTCAGACCATCAGTGGACTGAAAGCCATTATGGTCTAGATCTGCATGTGACCTTGAAAGGGGGTACTTGGAGAATATGCAATTCAGTAAGTACTTGTGATCAAAAGTTGTAGTATGCCTAGCTTGCATAATTTCAAAATAATTGGAAAAGGTGATTTATCTCCTGCCAACTTTTAAAGGATCTTTATAAAAGTATGCAATATGTCTCAAAGTGTTAAACTGTGTCCTAAGGCTGCTAGATTTTACACATTTGCATGACTTTTAAAATCAGACTTAAAGCTGTTGCTTTTGGTTATTTTTAATGTAGTCCACAGAACTGATACTGTTCCATTTTTATCATTCTCTTTGGTATCTACACAATGACAAGAATTGTATTTTTGACCTTTAATCTAAAGAGCATTCAGACAAGAGTGAGAAAATGCACATTTGGAAATACTTCCTTCAGAGATAGGGGAGAAAAGAACAGGAGAAAGAAAATGTGTGTGAGGAAAAGAGAGACTGAGCAAGTAAGCAAACAACAAAGCACCTCTTTCAGTCTCAGTCTCCAGAGTGTCTACATTTGGAGAATACAAGTGTGCAAGTGGTCTCAAGCAAACATGAAAACACAGCAAGCTTCTTGCAAATGAATCTATAAAAGGAACTAGAAAACGCTGTTACCTGCCAGTGATAGGATGTAGAAACAGACAAAATTTCTAATCTAAACTCTCCATTAAGAACAGTAAATATGTCTTTTTTGAAAGTTCAGAATGTTGAGTTAGCTTTTGCTGCTGCAATCCTTTCTCCATCAGCACCTCCCCACTCTCTATTTCCATGCATTTGAGGCTTGAAATAGGAGTGGGAGTAGAAGTATGGAAAGTCTGCTGGAAGAGCTCTGCTCTCATCCTTTCACCCTTGCCTCATTTACTTGGCTCCACTTGCACACATCTGCTTCGCCAGCTCTTTCTCTGGTGCCTTCTTCAATGGAGCCCCCCTGCCTGAAATTCCCTTCCTGACCCAATCCACTGTGCCTCCACCCCTTATTCTTTAAAGTCTCTTCTCAAAATACTTCTCTCATAAAATCTCGAAGCCCCAGTCCTCCCATTGAGTCCATCAAAGAAACAGAGATTAAAAAACAAACAACCTCCCGCAGACCTAGTAAGATATGAATATGAGCCGAGTGCAAGTGCTCAGTCACTCTTCCTTTTTAAACTTTCTTCCCACAGTTTGTCTTGTTCTGTCTATCTAGACTGATTGTTAATTGTCCTTCTGCAGTTTTATACCTAGAATGGGAGTTTCCTAGAGCAGGGTCTTCCTTTTAATAAACAGAGTCCATAAAAGATATAACCTCTTGACACAGACAGAATTTATATTCAAATGTTCTCTTATCAATTACTCAATACCAAAAATGACTGAAAAAGCTCACAAAGGGCTATCACTGCAAAATTACTATCACAATTTATTTAGCTGAGAAATGCAGATAAGCATCTGGGTTTTCAGATGCTTCTTGAGACAAAGGACTGTATTCATCAGATGCTTGGAGACGCAAAGCAACCATAAACACAACCTTTTCTGGCCAGGGAAACAGTTTTACAGCTGTTTTCTATTGTCAGAATGACTCAAACCATATGGATGAATCTGGTCCCAAATCTTCCGAGATCCACCAATCACTTGCTTTCACCTAGACAGCTGCAGATTTAATCAGTTGCACTCTGACTTCTGAAAATTTAAAACTGCTATTTAAGTCTGCAAGGCTCAGCCTCAATCACCTCTTTTCTTTCTCCCCTCTTTCAGGACAGTGTTCACCTCTGTGCATAAGTCAGGCATAGGGCTGATTCACAAAAGCTGTCCTGCTTATGCACCAGAAGGTTTCAGTCAGACAGAAGTGAGGAAAAGGACTTCTGCTGACCATGTGCAAGGTAACAAGTTCATTCTTTGTTAGCCCAGGATTTGGTTCCCAGTATATACAGAACAGAAGCTGGAGTCAGAGCAAGGTCATTGCGCTGTGATTTTTTTTGTTTGAAAGTGGATTTTACTTTATGATTTTGAAGAGCTTTCTGCCTTCTACACTTGAGACTGTTGGATTTCTCCATAGTTACTTGTCGCAGTTGGAAGGTAAATGTATTGATTGGTTCATTATTAAGAGAATAATGGAAGAAGATAATTTTCATGATCCTGGGATGAAGTGTGAAAGGATTGCTGTTAACAAATATTTTGCTATTCTATTTTTTAAAGATACAGAATCACTTCTCTAACCTATTCAAAAAAGTAAGCTTTAAGTAGCAGTAGATTATGTCCTAAGTCCCCCAGGCTATTTCGGGGAACAAAAAGGACAAATTTTTTGTTTAGTTTAAAAAAATAGTTTTTTCTGGTTGTATATCAAAAACACGTAAATAAGAGACCAGTGCTATAAAATCTACAAGCAAAATACAAAAGTGACTAGTCACAAAATGCCATCAGATTTACAGAGGAAACAATAGAATAATTTCTTTAACCATTTCACTAATTTTTTTTTTTCCCACTAGAATATGTCTTCCGTAGTAATGTAATGCACAGAGTTCAGAGAAAAACATGATTTTTCAGACTGATGAAGTCTTTGGGCTAAGTGCTAAATCAGTTATTGTTCTGAAGAGCCCACGTGCCGGATTGTGAGTGTGAATCAGTGGAGAGCTCTCAGCAGCATGGCTCATGTTGATCTCTTTATAAAGATCTCCACCCTTGTTGGATTTTGGACCTTTGTACTTGCAACTCAAAAGCCTGGTGAGCCTGATCACTCACCCATGGCATGTGTGCAACCACAGCTAATGCTCATTCCACCAGTCGTGGGTCTCAGCGAGGCAGGTGGGACGTGTTTTCACAGCCTTCTTCTGTCTTCTTTACCAGGAAATATCAATATTCACACAAGGAGTCTGATTTAAAACCATCATTTCAGGCTACAGGTTCTGGTACCTTTCTCCTTCCTCTTTGTTCAGTCCTCTTTTTAAAACTATCTCAGCTTTCTTCTCACAGGGACACTAAAAGTAAAATGTAAAATGATGGTAAAATCTAAAATGCAAGTAAAATGTAGCTCTTGACCATATTAAACTGCCACATACTACAGAAGACCGTGGGGAGGTCAGACAAAGTGAAGCAATCACAGTTCCACTTTACTGTTGATCTTTGGCCAAACATTTTGCAGGCAAATTTTGACATTGCCCAGAAGGCTGAGTTTCTTATGTAATGGAGTAATTGGCCTGCCCAGCCTGAGAGCTGTCGCTCTGTTACATCTATCTTTTGAAACTGATGAATTTATTTAGTAATTCAAGACACCATTTTTAAGGGGAGGCGATGTACCACCATGGGCCAGCTGCTGCAGCCCGTTGACTAGCTGGGCTACACAGTGTCTCTGGCAAGCTCGCTTGACTAGGTGCTCTGTAAAGCTGGTTTTCAGAGGAATTTATCCATGCCAAAGATACAAGCAATGGAAAAATGGGAGCAGCAAACATCTCATGCAACTGACCTGCTGGTTCACATTCCACACAGTAAAAAAAGAAAACTGCTGTTTCATTAAAATATAGTACACAAAGAAAGACGTGAAGTCCCATATTCCCATGTAAACTGTCTCTTTTTTAATTACCTTTGCATAAAGTATTGTGTCTCTCTCCCTGCCCCCCAACCCTCTTGGGTTCCGTTTCCATATAAAAGGAACTTCTTTAAAAGCACCTGCTGATCAGGATCATTTTATTTAGAACAAAAAACTTCACTCAAGACACACTCTTTGTTTTCATTTGGCTTATAATGGCATTATTGACCACTTTGTGCAGCCAAATGGATGGCAACCAACTTCTGTATGCAAGCACACAAGGGTATGTGTATTTAGAGTCTGCCAGTCCACTGCGGGTGGGTAACTTGTTTTCTTTTTCATGGCTAGGTAAGCCTGTTTTCCTTATACAGGAAGAAGATAGAGATTCTGGTTATCTAAAACTGCACAGAGAGAAAGCCCTGGACCAGGTGCTACAGCTTTCTAATGCTCAGAAACCCTTCAGCTCCTGCTCCTCCATGGCCAAATCCAAGTGCCTCAGCCAGTAGCATTGTATTCTGTACCTCCCATGTTAGGGTCAGCCTTGCTGGTGGCTTCTGCCCACTCCTGATCCTGAAGCACATTTGTAGCATGAAGAGGAAATTACATGACCCTGCATCATTCTCTTTCTCTGAGAGCTATGGAGATGAGAGATGGTGAGGTTCCTGTGATGTGTTCCTAAACACGCCTGTGAAGTTTACTTTCACCTGAGACTGAGTAGGGTAAATGGAAATTTAAATTCTTAGGTACAACAAAAAAATTTGGTTATCCTTACTTTTACATTATATTTTTCAAGAGTTTCTATTTTTTCCATCCTTCTTTCCACTGCTTTCCTACTGTTCAGAGAGCAAATATACAGCTAGTATAAGTCTTACATCTCTTTGACAAGACAATGATATTTATTTCCTATCCTGCTTTCAAATCCTAGTTACAATAACCTCAATGATGCTGTGAAATTTCCTCAAGTTTCACTGATGTGAGAGAGATTAGTGGCACAGCTATTCATTTTATTTGGCCACTTCTTTGCCTAATTAGCCCTAGCTTGCAGCAGAAGCAGAACTGGTGGTAAAGTAGCTTTTTTTGGTGTGAAAGCCAGTCTTTTTCCAAATTTCACTTTAAGCAAAATTGAACAAAAACCTCAAAGGTTTCGCAGTTTCCGATGAACCAGAAATTCTGAGAACTTTTTCTTCCCAAATCTAAGACATACGACAGTTCACAGATTAAGTATTTTCTCCAGAACCTGCATCTGCTCAATAAAATTGCCATTTTCCTCATTTTCATTGATGCAAGGAAAGTTGGTTCTGCTGAACAGCTGCCTGAAACTCCAAGGTTTGTGCCTACCTTATAGTCAAGGCTTCCTGGGATTTTCTGCTCCCCGTGCCAAGCAGGGAAGAGGTAGCTCATGCTGAGCTGATGACATTGGACTTCCAAAGTCCCCAGTGTAGGAGCAGACTGCCCCAAAAGTCAAAATTCCTAATTAAATCCTGGGCTGAATTTGGCACATGTTTTGTGACAGAAATCTTTCAGGCTGAACACAGCAGCATTTTTTGTTGGAAAATGTTATTCATAACACTAACTGAGAACAGCATGGGGTTGTCCTACTCCAGGGGAAATTCTGGGAGTTCAGAAGAAATCCCTGTAAATAGGTTACAGAGAAGAGCAAATACTTTCTTCCATATCTGTGCCAGTGAAACCGGCAGGATCATGCCCAGGGCACATACTAAAAGAGAGACTGCCTGCGGAATGATGATAAGAGACTATTTTCTGGCATCTATCATATGTCATGATCAGGGCTATAAAAACGATGCACAGAATACATGGCAAGTTTCCACGGTTGCTGAAGCCAGGCACTGCTGTTACATGTCTCATTTCCTCCCTGTCCTTTTCAAAAAAGGTAGGACTCAGCCATGGTTGTGGCATCATCCTCTGCAAAATTTCCACTGGGAAGGTGGAGTTTTGCACTTTCCCCTTTTGGGTTTATCCACGCAACAGCCAGGCTTGAAAGGATCCCTGATATCTAAACACCTAGGAAATTCAAAGATGTTGCTGATGGCACTGTTATAAATCAATTTTAGAATTCATTATTCTTTTTTTCTTCTGACCGTGCATAAGAACAAACAAACATACCTGAAAAAAAGAATGTTTATACATTATTAATATTATCCTTATCTAGTTTTATAATTGCCAGCACCTAGTGATACCATCAGGGTCATATTTTATTAGGTGATGTTTGTGTACTTATATATCATGGTGTCTCTCTCCCACTCTACAATTGCATTACTGAGACTGCATGTGTGATATACCATGTGGTGCTAATGGTGATGAAGTCCATGCCAGCCTTTGTTTCTCTGTTAGATCTGTGCCTGAAGGTGGTGGGGAAGTGGTCATAAACTGAAATAGCCACAGGTAGTGGTGTGACCCTTGAAAAGCATGGGGTCAAATTTTCAAGGGATAGTTTCTTTTGTTTTGCAAATGCAATTTGTGCTTGAATTTCTGAGCTGCATTTGAACAAACGGGGAGAGGGGTCAATTTTCCCCTGTCTCCATCTCAGAAGCTCAAGTCTCAATGGCTGGTCCTTCTGCAGGTACAGGCTTGTTAGAATTGAGTCTGGGGGTTAAAAAAGAAGGGATGTGCCTCAGCCTGTTTGAAGATGCCATACCTCTCTCCCACATTTTATATGCAGTCCATCCCAGAACGGAAACAGTAAACACTAAAACAGCAGGAACCTTGTCCCTCTCACATGGAGCTTTATGAGATGCTGTAATATACTTTGAAGCCAATGCAAATCCCATTAGTAGTTTCAAAGTCCAGCCAGTGCACAGTACAGCACGGCCAAAAATTTTAAGTAGCCAAGGCAGTAACAACATTAAACTTGACTTTTCACTTCAGAACGATGTCTAAATTTCATAAGAAGAATTATTTTCTTAATATTGTTATAAGGTGATGTTTCTTATATTCGTCTTTTAATTATGTTCAATAATACTATTCTACTTTATTCTGTTCTATTTTATCTTATTCTGCACACGAGACTTCTAGAGAAAGATCAAGAGTGAACATAAATCTATGTCACCACAAACTAGGGCTTCTTACCCCAGTTCTGGGGGTGAAGGTGAGTGTCTCGTGTATGGTGAATCCAGCCCTGGCTGCACAACTCCCAACTTTCATGACATGCTGAGAGCAAATCCTGTGGAATTGGAGACTGATGATTCCCTGGAGTAGGGGAATCAGTCAGGGACAAGAGTGATGTTTGAAACAACAGTGAGGAAGGATTCATCCTGAGAAGGGAAAAACAATAGTTGCAAGGGGGAGGGAAAGCAGAAAAGGACTGAGAAAATCTGGGAGAACAAAATAAGAAGATACTATGTATACCAGAGCACAACTCCTGCACAACTCCTCACAGAAGATACAAAGAGCTCATAACTGTGTTAACATTAATAATTATAATTGTTAATTATGTGCATTACTATATCCATAATAATTATCATAATCATTCTAAGATTATTATTGACATAGTGTTAATAACTATGCTAATACGTCTATTAATAATACAGATGCTTTAGTGTTCTGAGCTCTGACACTCCTGTACTGTCCAGGAGATCACCACTAAATCACTGGTGTGTCTCTGCCTATCTTCAGGGCCAGCAAGTACCAGTTCATCACCATGAATAAGCCCATGTGGTGAATCCAGAAATCACAATTCTGCTGCTAAACTGATTTGTACCACATGTTGAAATTTCAGGGTGGGGAATTCTTCATTTCAAGTTCTCCAAGTATTTAGGACCCAGAATTTAAAAATGAGATGCTAAAAGACCTTTAGTCTTGCAAAATGCTTATAGAAGTGCCTGAATGAGCAGAATTGTGGTTCTTGCTGTCTATCTGAGATACCCAAAGGGAACTTATTACTAAGATGGTGTTGAGCATCCTCCTAAAAGAAGGCTGTGGCAGCAGCATATAATAAACTCCACAGTCCATGGAGGACACCAAGAGTAGCTGGTCAAGATGGACACATTTACAGGTATTTCAGGCTGCGTTCTGCATTTTTGACATAGTTTTGAATCAGTTAACAATTTGGTAAAAAAAAAAAAAAGTCTTTAAATACTCAGTAACTTTTGCTTTTTAAAGGTAGAGTACCATCAATGTAATTTCAAATTTCCTGCAAATTCTTTGGCACTCACTGAAGATCTGCATTAATATAGGTTAATGGAGACTGGAGCAGCAGAGGTGCATCCTGCAACATCCCTGTAACCATTACAATTGGGCACCTGATTTTCTTCCCATGGTGACATGGCGCTGGAGGCAAAAGGGAAAAGTGAGCAGTGAAAATATGCATCTTGACTCCATCCTAAGATGGAGCTGGTAGAGCATTGAGGTTCCCCTTATTTAGATATAGCCCCAGAGATGCCAAAAACTTTCCTTTGCTGAGATGGAGAGGCTGGGTGTGGGGCAAAAGGGAAAAGAAGGAGGATGAGACGAGGGTTCACGCAGAGACATTTCAGAAAGTCTTAAAAGATGCAGAAAAATGAAGAGTGCATTTTTTTGCAGATCACGTTAACATTATTTTTAACCTCACTTCTTTTATAATGACCCCTCTGGAAGGGTGAAACATGCATTCTTACCAGCTCTTTTTATTCAACTTAAAACATGCGTGCTGAGTTGTTGTTGGCTTTTATACCTGGGAAGTAAAAAGGAGCAGGATGTTAGGGGAAAATATATTTCTGAAGCATTATTTGTTAAAATGTCTACAAAGAATTTCACGGCCTTCACAAATAGATGAAAGGGAAACAGCTCACAGTTTGACCTTCCAACCTTTCCTGGGGTCTCAGTAGGTGATACTGCAAAACCTGGAGCTGTCTGTTTCTGGCTGAAGCTGCATTACAGTAGCTTTGCACTGTAATTTGCCTACTTGCTATCCCCCATACAAATGATGGGTTGCCCCATAGTCTCAGTGACACTGTCAAGGATCATGTGTTCCAGCCCATCATCTCTGAATTTTGATCCAGCAAAGATGAATTAATTAAAAAAAAAAAAAAAAAAAAAAAAAAAAAAAGNTAAAAAAAAAAAAAAAAAAAAAAAAAAAAAAAAAAAAAAAAAAAAAAAAAAAAGAAAAGAAACAGTTTGGCAATGAGAACAGGCAATGAAACTGGGGTTCTTGCAGCAGTCTGGGTAGAGAAGATGATGGCAACATATTGGCAGATTTGTGAGATGTGAGCTGAAAAAGAAGCAGAACCCTTCCCACCCACTCCAATCCCATAACCAAGCAGAAAACACAAATGCATTAGTGCTTACCCCTGAACAGCTGAAGACATTGTCAGACATATTCTGCACTCCCACATGAGTAGAGACATAAAGCTGGGTAATATTAATGGAGTAATTTTCATACCTACAACAACACTTTAAGGAACTGTGTTTTGATGATGGTGGCAGGCCCTTGATGCTTCTAGGGCTTGAACAGAGAAGAGCTGGGTCTACTTTCAAGAATATCCCTCAGAGTCTAGACACCCAGGTATGTCCAAGATCCAGACTGTTGAAAAAAAAATGTAAATTCTAAAGAAAGGCATACTTCTAATCCAGGAGGTCTATATAAAAAGGTCTGTATAGAAAATTTGGTCTAGTGTGTTCCCATATCAATGGGAACACTGAAAAACAGAGGGAAAATGTATACACTGATCAGATATAAATCCATGAAAACTTGCCACAGCACTAGGTTTAAATATCAGTGAACAGAGCTATTTATCACAAAATTGGGAACTGAAGATTTTACTTGACTGTCTCAGACAATATTATTAAGCTTTGATTTTCTAGAAGTTCAGATCCCTGGAGATATTTTATCAGCGTGGAATCTACGAAGTTTTTCCTCGCATGACCATGAGTCAACAATATAATTACTATAGCCAGAAATGTAGACTCAGGAAACCTGTTCAGCTAAAAAGAGAAACAGTATAACCAGGGATGAAAAGATCATAAAATTTCATGTGCTTTTCAGCCACTAAGTGAGAAGAGGAAATCGAGACAACTCCAGATGCAAGCTCAGCATTTCCTTGTTCTGTTTTAAGGTGAGAGGGTATTAAATACACATCACAATCACCCAAGCAGAATCCATAATGTAGATCAATAGTTGTACTGCTTCAGAAACATTGGATTTGATGAGTGTGAAGTGTAGCTAATGGACAAATTTCATACCAATAAAAAATCCAGTTCTGCTGTCTGTATATGCATATATTAATCACTGATAATTAATATGCCAATTAACCTCTTAGAATTCAGTGAAAGTCAGCATTCTTTGATATTTACATCTTGTCTAACTATTTAACAGAAGACAGGAAAAACCCTGGAAATTTTAGTATCACAATGCTGGCCTGTCTTTAAGTTTTAGGGCGAGGCACAGTGTTTTCTTTCTGCCCCTTACCAAGGGAGAAAAGGAGAGTCCACCAAGAGCAGGATGATCACACAACTCATTTCATGGCTATTGCTGCTGGAGGTGAAACAAGGGGACCAAGTGTGTGTTTTGGCAAGTCCAAGTGATTCTCTGTGCATTACATCCTGGCGAATAAGAACACATGCAATAAGACTGCCAATCTCCATCTGAAACTTAATCAGTGGGATTTGAGGTGGAAAGAATAAACACAGACAGTTACAGAGTCCAGTCTTTGACCCCAGGAACAGTTGGAGATTTCTGGCTCAGATTCCACAGGCACCTACTGCTAACCAACCCTACTAAGTCTTTTAAAACATCAGAAGGTCTTCCAAGTTGAATTGGGTATGTTTATTAAATGTACTTCTTGCCCACCTCTCTTTTACAAGCACAGAAGCCTAGTGCCCTTTGTCAGCCTTGCATGGAAGGTACAAAGTTCATGCTCAGACTCCATGCTTTCCATAATGATTTTCCACAACATTGCATAATTTTACCCAGAGCTGCTCACAACACATTTAAAGTGTGTTCCTTATTCGGAGAACTTCCAGTATAAATAAAAGAAAGAAAAAACACGAAGCCAGAGAAAGAATACCAGGGCGAGACAGGAAGCACAAGGGATGGTTGATAAAAAGAACTGTTAGCTGGAGGTGGCAAAGGAGCAGGTAATCAGACACTGCATCCTTGGATCACAGAATGTGCCAGGTGGCCGCGAACCCCGGGGTTTTGGCTTGGCCACTGCAGAGATAAGGCCAGCTGCAAAGCTTGGATCCAAATCAAATGTTTGCAATCCAAACACCCTGAGAGTTGGGGTTATTTGGCGTGGGTCCATGTCTAGTTTATATTAATGTTTATTGCCCCTTGGCCATTTGAAAGCTAACTTTCATAATTCACACCTCAGCAATGCATGTTTTGCTATGCTGACGGCATGCTACAAATCCAACCCTGCTATCTAGCAGCACTCCTTTCAGCTGTATGGAGCTGCCTTGCATGTCGCTTACATATTACAGCTGACAAGGGCTGAATGACAACTTCATGGCTTGCTGTGAGAAGCTTAGCCAAAAAAACACAAAAGGCATGTCTCCTGCTAAGGCTTTCATCTTTCACATCCACTCAACACTTTTTCCAGCAACTCTTTGGGTGAGAAGATCAGTGCTCTCTTTGCCTGCCTTCCTTTCCAGAAGTCTCACTTGCTAGGCCTGTCACCCACATCTGTTTCGTCACATGACTTAGAGGTTTCAGTAGTCTCTAAACTGACCTCTCTGCTCTTAAATATGGCTTAGACCTATGCTGTGTTGTTGAAA
Organism: Aramus guarauna; assembly: GCA_013400195.1. Lineage (NCBI taxonomy): Eukaryota > Metazoa > Chordata > Aves > Gruiformes > Aramidae > Aramus > Aramus guarauna. The sequence goes on along the minus strand of VXBL01002908.1, from coordinate 671,425 downwards.
CCTTCAGCTTAATGGTACTTAAAGATTGGCATAGATTCACCATTGACTTCATGCTGGTCAAAGAACAAGACCAAGAACAAGAGAGAACAATCTGGACTCATGTTCCTTTGAACATAAGAGAAGCCAATCATCAGAATGAATAAACTTATTTCTTATACTCCAGAAGATAAAGAATTCTGGCCAAGATCCTCCTGTTTCATTTCACTCCTCTAGTAAAAAGTATATTTTATTAACTAGTCTTTTACATTTAAGCCTGCTCTGGCCTTTCAAGATGGGAAAAAAAAAATCAGCAAAAGTTATATTTCACAGAATCTGTTTCTGGGAGCATGTTGGATACTTAACAAGTTCATCTTCTGTGAGCAGCCATTTCATGTATCAGACTATAATGATTGCTTGCGTTCAGACTGCAGCGCACATTTGCACTCTGTTAGATCCCCTTCCTTGATACAGGAAAGCCAGAGTAAATGTTATCTTAGTAGTACTTTCTTCCTCTTTCTGCTCCTCATCTGTTTTGAGTATTTCTCGGTCTTCCCTCCCCCTATTTATAGTATATCTTACTGAGTGTTGATGGGCGTCTTCACAGACAGCGAAAAGTGAAGGAGGAATGAATGCTGAAGGATACCGTTTCCTGTAGTGCTTCTAAGTCATCCCTGGAGATCATTTGCTTTTTAAAAAATGAGGTGTACTGGTTGCCTGGGCAGTGCAAGCTAAACATCCCTTGGTAGCTTCCCTATCCATATTACATAATGGGACCAAACTTGGCCCATTTCTGACCTCAGAATCTATCCTAAGTAGCACTGAAGCTATACACTGTGTGAGGTACCCACCATCCAATTGTTCTGTCCCAACATTATCAATTGTTCCTTTAAGCAAAAAACAACCCCAACCAAGTCCAGTTTGGATGAACCAATGCTATGATAATGAAGTTTATCTAGTTATGAATGCTAACATAAGGCAATTGCATCTCAGGCTCCAGAGGGCAGGATCTAAATAACCTTTTGATTGCCCTGTTGACTTCTGCTGTCAAGAAAGAGCGCTGCTCAATTTATAGAGTCTGGTGAGTTTTCATTTTAAAAAAAGAGAGCCATCAGAGGCTCAGTTTTCTTCTTTCTTGCCCCCTGTGGGGCTGCCCACCCCGAGCACTGCTGGCTCAAAGCCCTGTCAGATCAGGCTTACGGAAGCGATAATGTTTCACACCCAATCATCAGTGCAAAAACAGCCATATAAGGTTAAAACCAATTTTCCACTCACGGAAGTAAAAGGGTGGGTGAGACAGACAACTACACCTTCATGATAAATCCCAGCTGAACAGCCCTGAGTGAAATATTTGCTACTCTTTTTTTTTTTTTAATCCTAAAGCCCAGACCCAGAGCAGCCCAGCATCTCTTCTGCAGTGGCCACCACTTTCCCAGCCCTCTGTCTGCATCTGTGCCATGGTCTTGCCTGGAGCAGCTGAGGGCAGCTGAGGGAAATGTCACTGTCAGGCACTTTCCCACTCCGATTGCTCCAGCTCTTGCCTGGCCACAGGCCAGAACAGGCTCTGGCATAATGCAGGGTTGTCTTAAAATACTCGGGGATGCGACGTTTGTAGGTAGCTGATGGAGGAGCCAAGGGGCTGCCGGGGCCCGGCTCAGGGCTGCCGTCCCCCAGCACCAGCCTCGGGGTGCTTGGGGTCCCCCCAGGTACCCCTCAGGGCAGGGGCCTGGCCTGGCTTCTCACCACCCCTGGTGGCCTTTCCTCGGGCTGAGGGGACCCTCGGCGGCCCTCAAGGCCCGCTCGTCCTTGCGCTGTCCCTGCAGCACAGGGGGCTCCCAAAGTGAAGCACAGGGCACCCGGGTGTCTTTAGGACTTTCGGGGTAACATCCCTTCAGTATGGAGTACAATGACTCTCCACATAGTGTCAATTACAGAAAGCAATGGTTTGTAAATGTGCATCTTGATATTCACTATCTATCTCAAATTCAGCATCTCTCTCCCCACCACTTTCTCCCGCAGATTTTCTCCGTGCCTGGAGACAGCCCTGCTGCAATGAGTGTCTGCAGATCAGACCCCAGGTGAGGTTTGGGTTTAACTTTTAATGATGAGAAATGCAACATCCTGAGAAAGGAAATATGACTAGACAATTACTCTTGTTCATATATAGCTCCTTGTGCAGAGGAGCCCTGTCTCCTACTTGATTGTGAATCTTAGTTACAGAAAAATATTGCTCTCCAGTGTAGCCTTGAGAGCTACATGGTGCTGTTTTCATTCAGCTCTGCTGAGGCCAGAGATAATTTGTACACGCTAAATACAAATTGCATCATGCTAATGAATTCATAATAGTCAAAAGTACTCTGTTCATAATAGATCTGAAAAGGCGAAAATACATAATATTAATATATTTAAAGAAAATCTGTGTCAAGAATCTTGTAAATGAGTTAATTGAATATAATAATGCAGAGAGTATTAAAGGATGCTTTTGACAATATTTACAAGAAATTTAAATTTTAATATTTATTTCATCAAAACAATTCTTTACAATCTTGTGCAATGTACAGTCATTAGTGTCTTCTTTGCTAAGATGCTAAGCAATAAGTAGAGTTATAATTTTCCTGCTTCTGTCACAATGTACACCTACTTAGTTTGCATACAAAAGACTCCATATGTTGCAGAGCATAGGAGGATCAGGCCCTGCAGTAGAGCAGACTCTTTGAGTACTCATTAAACCCAATTAATAGTAAATTGGATTGTTGCTTTATCGTCGGCCCAACCATGTAACCTCAAAGCTTCCTAATTTGGATGTGGCCTCATAATCTCTCTCTGTTAGTGTGTATGAAATAATGATGCATATTGCTTAAACAGTGTTTTAGTAGATTTTTTCTCAATTTAGGATTTTTTTTTATATAACTATACTTATTATTATTATAACTATATATATAAAATAATATTATTATTGCAAGATTTTGTTATTTTCCTTGTTTTATCTTTCTAGATAACTAATATTTTTATATGTAAAGGCCTAATCCCATCTTCAGTGACATCAGTGGCAAAATTTACCCTAGTATTGATAAGGGCCCATAATGTATAGAGAGAAATATGACCCTGATTAGTAGGAGCCACAGATGAACAATAATATTCTCGCTATAGGAAACTAGGGAGGGAAAAAGCAGACAAGGAAGGAAGGAAGGAAGGAAGGAAAAGAAAGAAAGAAAGAAAAAAGTCCTACATGGCTGACACTATTTACTTATACTTACTAGGAAACTATGTTACTCTCACATATAAAACCTCAGTGAGATTTCTAAGTTTAAGCAAACATGGTCACATGTGCACGCACACAAAACACCACAGAAGGTAGACGAGCTGCAAATAATAGCTATTTCAGATTAAGAATCCCTCCCCTTTGCCCTTGGTGATAATCGTTCTATATTCATAAGCAAGTAGATTAGGTTCTTTAGTCTTCTCATACACCAGATGTTAACCTTCGGTAAGGCTGTTTTAATTAATTTTCTTTCCTGACTATAACTTCCAGTGTAAAAAGCCTATCTTCACTTTTTTTCCATAGATAAAATGGGACAAATGGGCAAAGTCTTACTAATAACTGGTTCTTTTAAAGTCTATCTTCATTTGTTTAAGCAGTACATATTCTATGGTTGTTGCACCAAAAGATGAGTCTGAATTAGAGTCGCTGTCTCCTATAGCAAGCTCTCATTGGAACACAAGTTCTCAACTCATTTTGAGCTTTTGAGGGAATTGATGATGCTCTAATTTATAATGTAGTCAGAAGTATAAGAAGTATAAGGAAGGCAAGCATAAACAATTTTAGATGCATTAGCCTATACCCACCATTTTACACAGACTTCCTCTACAATACTCTTTTGTTCATATTGCTAGGTGATTTGACCCTTGAAATGAGTATGTCCTACCCATGCTGTATGTCCTTTGGTAATTTTCATGTAAGATTCATAATTTTCATGTTAAGATGTCCACCCCTCAGTGGTTTGTGGTCTGTTTTGTTTTTGGGGTTTTTTTGGGAGGGAGGTGGTTGTTGTGGTGGTGGTTTGTTGTTTTGGTTTTTTTTTTGGAGGGGGGGGGAGTTGTAAAGTGGCAAGCATTTTCTTAATTGATGTGTCTGCAGTGGGTGAATTATCTTCCTTAGAAACTTCTCCACTATCTGCCCATGGCTGAGATGTGTCTACTCTTGATTACAACCCAATACAATATTTTAAGTGATCTATTTTTAACAAGGACAGTAGAAAAATGTTCTTGAATTTCCTGAGCATCTCATATTGGCACCTTTTTAATGAAATGATATCACCATAGCCATATTTCAGAGCTTGTTCCAAAGATACCTATTCCCTGGTCAGGAGATTAGGGAGCACCCACATGGAGAGGACAGAGCTGCAGCAGCTCTTAAAACATTGACAACAGTGGGCAAGTCAGGGGAACAGGGGTAAAGAGGTCCTAGGTGGGCAGCCTAGTGACTGTACAGTCTGGTGAAATCCTACCAAGTCTAAGCCACCATGTTATCTCATGAAGCCCACAAAGGTACAAAAAGGCTTTGTTCTCAGCCTCTCCCAACTTCCTCAGGAGTTATAACTCAGCTTTACACCCCCAGCATCCCTTTTTTGTGCATTGTGGCATAATAGCGCCTGGGCAGTATGTTCATTATATCCCCACTAAGGTGGGAGCCAGGAAGAATGCACAAGTGTAAATCAGAGAAGCTGAACTAAAGCCCTAAGTTTGCAGAAGACTTGGCATCGATCACAGACTGTGTGGGTGGACAATATCGCTCTTTATGCACCAGGAACATGGAGTAATGATTAGGCTTCTGTTTTCTCCACTTGCTTATGCTAGCTTGTTGGTACTGAACATGTGCTAAAATACTATGGTGCTTTACCCATAGTCAGGCTCCGTGTCATGCCACAGATGGCAGGTAACCTGAAATCACCCAGAGGAGTGCACAACCGGCGCTGAGTTAAAATAGAGACTTAAAGGAGAAGACTATTATCTTTCTTTCTCTTTTGATGGTAGCAGAAATATTGGAAATAGCACAGAATATTAAAGAAGTGGTTGATACTATAAAGACAACTGAGCATCTGCTTTGCAATAAATTTTGCACAGGCTATCCAGAAAAAGGCTTTTATTTTAAAATGTATCTTTAAATAGAGCTGGACTATAGAAGGAAGTTTGACTCTACTCCCTCCCTTGAATTTTGAACTGAACCACAGATCTAAACCACTCCTCAAATTATGGGCTACAAAGCCAAGAGGTGTCTATTTTCTAACCTCCACTCTTCCAGACTGTGGCTAAAGTCCCACAAAATCCATCATGAGTTTTCAGAATAGCAGAAAGCTAGGAGCAAGGGTGATCAGCTTCAGAACACCAGGAATGGGTTTGCAAATGATCTTCTTGGCATCTTCTAAATTTTCAGGTAATTTGTCCAAAGCCAGAATTTACTGTATTCCTAATACTGATCAGGACCGTCTGGCACTGGTCCCCAGCTGTGCCCTGGATGTGGCCACACACAGCTGGAATGTTTGGCCACAGTAGGACTTGCCTGCCTTTTTGTCCCCATGCATCTCTCTCATTCAGTGTTATTCCAGGATGCCACAAGAGTTGAATATTTAACAATATGGTTAACTTGAAATGTACAGAGCTCTTGACCTTGCTAGCTTCAGCCATTTTGGCTGGGGGACTAGTTGTATCTCCATTATGGCTAGGGCATCACCATACCATGGTATGTGCTGATTCTCCTAATTTCTCAGCTGGTCTCTACTCTCTTTTCTTGAATCCTGTGCACTGCAAACATATGCAGCCCTGCCCACACTGTCGATTCAATTCTCCTGACAGGTACAGCTTTGTTGATACAACACAATGTAGTCTTAGCTGTGCCCATTTTTCTAAGTCTTTGAAGTGCAGATCTTACCATAGGTAAAGTGGTTGTGAGGAGAATAAGGGAGCTGGATTTTCTTCTGTTTAAATCATATACACCTCAGTGTAGATAATATTTTTCTTAAAAATGTAAACAGTTGAGTCCAAAGAACATTTCGGGGGGGCTCCAATTGGAAAACCGATAGCTATTTGGACACAGAAGGAATTAATCCTGCTTTCTGTGGAGCTTTGTCATATAAGTGGTCTGCTCTGACATGCACGGAACACAAACCCAGCTGAAGCTAACTCTGTGTTTGGGGCATTAACGGGGCCCCTTTTCCCATGTGGCTGCTCTAGTGCCTAATGATGTGAGATACCACTCTGCAGCTTTTCCCACAGTAAGGGCATTTACAGCATCTGTCTCCTCTACCCATTTGTCTATTTTCATGACATTTGTTACTTAATTATCTGGGAGAGCTTTAGCCCTAAGTTACATTTGGCTGAAATCTGCCACTGGGCTCAAAAAAAAAAAAAAAAAAAAAAGACATCCAGGCAAACCCCATTCTCCTATAAGCCTTATTCCCTTAAGAAACAAATCAGAAAACAACAGCAATGCCACCAACGACAGCAAAACCACGCAGTGACAAAGATCACACACTTTCTAAAGCAATCCCCATGATTCTTGAGGAAACAGCAAGGAAGCCATGTGAGGGGCAGTGCCTCCTCCCTGTCCCATCGGCAAGGACTGATGCCACTGAAACTCCCAGCACAAGATACTGGGGCACCCAGCCCGGGAAATGCAGGGGAAGGGAATGCATGAGAGCAACTCCATGAGACCTGTTAGCCCTGAGCTTCGGACAACACCCTGGCTCAGACAAGGAGAGCAATTCTGGCAGCCTGCCTACTCCTCTGGCAGCCCCTTTCCAGGCTCACACCAGCTGCAGGTCTGGGCTTTCTGTCTCCAAGTTCTGGCCCTGCCATCCACTGAGCTATAGTGAGGGCACCCCGCTCTCCCCACATGCCAGCGCCTGCAGGGAGAAGTCTTCTGCCAGACCAGGTTTTCCCTCAGCAGCCCCTTTCCAGCCGTGCTTCATCCACAGCTCCGTGCTGTGCCAGCGCCCCTCAGGAGAAGACACTGGGACGGCGGCTTTCATGGATATCCCCAGATCTTACGTGAAAGTAGCACGTGCACAGGTTGGGAAATCTATAGGTTGCTCTGCCACCTAATTTTCCAAGATGATGTATATCTGCTGAGCACCCCCGCCCTCTTCTCAGACTAGGTTCTGAACAGAAAAATTGCTCTTTACATATTCATTCTTGAAAAATGCACTTTTTCACCATTGGCTGCTTAGGTAAGACATGGCTGAGAGTTGTTCAACACAAAGTGCAAATACTCATTTTCCTTCTCGTTTTTGGGAAAACTATTCCATGTATATTTTACCTTTCCTTTTGTGCCTTTCACCCATGCAATGCAACTGTCGTCTGCAGCTTTGCTGTCACAGGAAGTGAGATCCTTGGATTAGCACAAAGGAAAATAAACCAACACCCACTAGTTACAGTATACATGTAAATTACCATGCGGATAGTTGGGAACTCAACACTTACGCCAATTAAAATATTAATGAAAAATTCTAGCTGATTTTTCTATATTAAAAAGGAGGAAATTCTGAAGCACATGATTACTGTATAATATGCAATTTTAACAGATCTCTTTGTTACTTGTTTTGTGCTCTAAATCACATACTTTTGAATATTGGGTTGGATTTTACCCCTTGATCTTTTTGAGAGGCAGAACAAAAGATAAAAGCACAGGAAAGAAAAAGTATGAGGCAGCCTAGCTTCCCTGAAGTGATGGATTGAGTGGGTGGTAGCCATTTGTCAAGGAAGTTCATCTGGTAAATTCACAACTGACTTCATGTCAAAGGGAATAACTGCATTTCGGCTCCATGTTAGCCAGACAGATCAGCATTTCAGAGATAACTGGACTGCAGTAATATTTCATAGCTCCCATAGTTTCTTACATGGGAGGATCGTTTTGAAGTGCTCACCTGCCTGCAAATGCACTAGCTGGGCTGGAAGGGAAACGGGAAGGAAATAATGACAAAGGATTTTGTAGTCTGGTTTTATTTCTAAGGCTTATGTTTATAAGATGAGGAAAATAATTTTACCACATTTAATTCTCCACATTTACTCATTTCCAGTCTGTAGGCATGCAGGCTTTCCTTCTTCAGCTGGTGATTTGCTTTCTGATCAATATGAAGTATTGATGTATTATTGATGTGCCCTGAATGGTGGCTACCAACTCTGCTGGGACTTTGCAGCTGCAGGGATGTTCTTGATTAATTGTCACGTGCCAGAGTTTTTCTAGTCACAGAAAGGCTTTTTTGGTTTTTGTTTTGGGTTTTTCTGTTTGGAGTTTTTTCCTTAAATCACTGCATTAGTAACTCTCAATGCAGACTATTGTATCTACACATGGGCATATATCTTCTTGCCTTTCAGTATTACAGAGAAAAGTAGGCAACTTGCAGGGGTGGTTCAGACGTCTGGATGTAAGGACAGCTGCAGCCACAGAATATTTTGGTACTAGCCAGTGACCTTGAAATAATTCTTCATTGAACTAAGGTGAAAGTTAAAAGCAGATTCCTTACACTTACAAAATCCAAAAAAGACAACCAGCTGCAAAGACATGCATTACATAGATGTAGATGACAGAAATAAAAGCAAGCTGCACTTAATCTGTTTGCACTAAGGATAAATTTAAAAGATTGCTCTTTGCTCCTCTGTATCCAGCTGACAAGCTACAGATGTTTACCTAACCCATTTGGTAAGGAAATACATCCTCTGGCATATCTACATCTTGTGCTAAAGCCTCGGAGTGCATTCTTTCTTGGCACCATGTGTATTGTATTGGGTATTTTGGGCTCCCATCTTGGTCTCCCAGTTTCTTCCAGAGACTGAACACTGTCTCATATCAACATGGAAAATCATGCTTAAGTTATGCTTAATATAAATACATAAGCAGAATCAGTGCATGCAGCGTATTTCTGGCTCTTCACTGAAACTGTATGCATTGATTTTACAGTGATACTTGATTTGGGGTGATGTAATCCTACTCCTCCCTGTAAGTGAAACCATGATAATGACTTACTAAAATATCAGCTTTGGTCACTTAGGAATGTCTTTGGTTAGATGGTACCAATGTTTGCAAACAACACAATCTGTGTGCAAAAAAAACTGTATATGGAAAAGAAGCAAAGCCTCTGCCGCTAAGAAATATGAATTTTTGGCCACAAGATTCACAGGAACTATTTGAGAAGCAAGTATCAAAGTGTGTCCATGATTATCTAAAGCCAGCCTTTGGCATATAATAAGAAGTGAGATCAATGCAGGGGAAGGAAAAAAAAAAAACACTAAAAAGGTAAAACAGAGATTTAGAAAATTGGTACATATGAAGGAGTAACTAAGACAGTGATGGTTACAGCAGCAGAATTATCAACAAATTGAAGAGGATCAGTGAATTATATCTATATCATGTAAAACTTCAGTTATATGGCATTGAACAAGCAGGACTGGATCTTCAGCACTCTACTTAAAGACAAGCTTACTAACCTCATTGGAGACCATCTCACACCAGCTGAGGATCTGCCCCATAAGTGATGGAAAACAAAGGGTTCATATAGTGAAAAGTAACTTTCAGCATAAATAAGGTGATTAATTCTTGTTCAGTGGAACAGGGTAAAGAAATAATCTAATAAGCAAGAGAAAAAAACAAAACCCAGTGAAGAAATAGGTGGTTTGATTTTGAAAAAAAGTTGTACTTAGAGGTTTTTATAAATATATCATGTTCTCACAACAAAATTGAGAAAATCTATTTTACATTAAAATAAAATGGACTAATTTTTTAAAAATACTAAAGCAACAGAGGGTGTCATTTTGCCTCCCTGCTCCTTTTTTCTGTTAATCATGTGAAAAATGAGTGCTTCTTGCAAAATCTTGAAGCCTTGAACTCAAACATAGAAATGGGAGGAAGCTATTTAACAAATGAAAACCATGTTAAAGATGGAGATTTTACAAAATTGCTTTAAAGAACTTTTACTTATTAAAAAAATGCACTTTTAGGTTAACACTGTTAAACATATAGAAGTTTCCATCTTTGCCCTAGCAAATACAAAACCAACCTTTAACACAACTATCTGGAGTTTTTGCCTCAGTCTGTGGGCTGCTGGTATAAGCTCCAGCACTGAAAACCATTTGTGTATGAGTAATCCTTACTTCCACCACTAGTTGGTGCAACTTACCTTGTCGTGGTGTGGTGGCTTGCGTGCCCTGTCGGGCCAGACTAAAATGTTGCACCCTGGCCCTCCAGGTTGGGGGTTTTGTTTTGGGCTAACAACCCAATCATGTAAAAAACAAAATCTGTTACAGAAACTGCAACAACACTATCCCAGTGGGTTTGATGGCATAGTGTTGTTGCAGCCCTATGCTCCTCGAGGAGTAACGAGGACCAAACAACAAAAACAATCCTTACTTGCAAATGTATTTTCATTGACTTCAAGTAACAAAGTTGGTCATAGCCAAAGATGAATGAGCTCCTTTTAGGAATATGTTTCCAAGTGTTGGTTTGTCACACTGAAAATACCCACGTTGATTTATTTTATCCAACAACATTAGGACAATTTGGGTGGTATTATTGGAATATTTGTTTATTTTTAATGTTTCTCATGCACTTCTACATTCTTTAGGAGTCCACATTTTTTAAGCATGGGACAAATTAACTCAAGCATAACAAAAAGCTCCAATAAACTGGCATAAGAGGCCTGCAGGCCTACTCCAAAATCTTTTCCCCAGCTGTTTCCTCTGGGATACAAAGAAAAAACCAAATACACAAACAAAACCCTCAAATAAACCAAACAAAAACCCATCAACAAACCAGACCCACCAATAAGCCTCCCTGGCCATTGCATACATTGCTTGAAAGAGGTGCTGCCACACATGTACACACAAGCACTCAATAAAATCCCTCCCCGGGGAAAGCAGAGAGCAGCTGGAAACCCTTTCTGCGTACCCTGATTAGCCACAAAACTGTGCAGCAGAGAGCTAGGCTGGCAACCAAATTCCAGTCTCAAGGACTATTTTACTCCCACATAACTTTCTTTCAGTAACAGGGATTATTCATTTCAGTGCCCTAGATAGAGAAATATATATTCTTTTCAAATCACAAGACCCAGCATTTAATTGCACAGCAACATTCAATATTCAGTGATCTGGTCCATGCACCGTTGGCATCATGGTATTTTTGTGATTGATTTCAATGGAGACAATCTCATGTGTGTGTCCCCCCCCCCCGAAAAAAAAAAGAAAATAACTCTCTCTCCTCCCTCCTTGTTCTCCACTCCATCCCCTCCTCCTGTGGCACACAAACCCACTGGACACCTTAAGTACACTCAGATAAAGTTTGGCTGCTGATAAATGTCAATGAGCAATGATTAATAAGGGAGCTGCACTAGCTCTAATTCCTACCACAGTCATTCTGTCAAACTGGTCATTTGACGAAGCTGCTGAAATGTAGTCATTTGGTTAACTGGCCATTTCACTTAGGCCTTTAACCATGAATAAAACTTTTGGGTATTACATCAGAGAGTGACATGAAACTACAATATGAACTGAATTCCAGAGAGATGCATGAGCAGACTTTTGGAAAAGAGACAATTACATGAACTGCAGAAAAATTAATCTTATATGATTAGGCTAATTGTTGAATTTAGCTGTATCTAGAATCTACCTTTATATTGGCTACATTCTTTAATGCTCTTGTTTACAGCATGGGTCATACAGATGGATGTTGGGGGGGCTGAGGTGGGGAACACCTATGGTATATTGACCCCAACCTATTATATCACAGATGCTGGGTCTAAATAAGATCTTTGCTTTTTTTTCTTGCATTGCTGTTACAGGATTTTTTTTAAGACTATTCAAAAAAAGGAGTTACTATCACTCTCTTTTTTTGAGACCACAAAAAAGTGCATTTTGCAGCCTTCAAAAGACAGGGTTTTTTGGGAGGGGAAGTGCCTTCAGCTTTCATTCTCGCAGCAGGACTTAGAAAAATATGCCTTATGTGTATGCTTTTTTTTCATCCTTACGTCTTCCTTCATTTCTCTGGCCGAGTAACCATTAGTAACCACTGAATCTCCAGGATACTGACCCCAGGCATGTAATAAGGGCAAAATCTTGACTAAATGTGACTCATTTGGTGGGACAGCAGCCAAGAAAAGAAGTTAGAAGTAGTTCTAGTTATCACATCTTCTGTATTGGAGGCACATTTATCTTTTAATACACAAAGACAATATTTATCTCATAGAGAAGATATTCTGATTTTGAAGATATGTTTTTCAGGTTGTCAAACTCAGAATTAAAAGCAGAGGAGGACAAACTATGTCTCATTAGGAAAATAGCCAACTGTAAGATAATAAGATTTGGCTTTTTTGTTTAACATGTGTTAAATAAACATTATTTTAGTAAACCGAAAGGCAATCAGGGATTTTGCTTTCAGCTTGCACATTTTCCTTTTCTTATCTCTTTTCATATATGTATGTGTGCGTATTTTCTTCTTTTAACAAAGGACAGCACATGTTCCATATACAAGTGAAAACATACTCCTTCTAAATATGCACTAGGATAACATTACAAATTCACTAGTTCTATTTGAACTACACAAGATTACTTGTGTGTAAAGTTATTTCCATATGTAAATTTCTGTAGAATCAGTCTACACTATTCCAGTTAAAAATCTAAAAACAATCAAAGTTACTCAATCATAAACAATGGCAATATTCTATAATTCCAGAATTTTGTGACTTTCAGTACTTGAGAGTAATAAATTTCTTATTCATCTCTGAATGAATGGATTTTATTTTTTTAATATTGTGCTTTATTCTTCACTGTGTTCTCTGACCTTAGCATGACTTACATCTAAATGTTTTGGTAGAAGCATAGCAGTATATATTCAGTGGAACCTGATGGAGGAAAAAAAAAAAAATCAGACCTTTTGTTTGTGACAACCAAGTAGCTGTTGATAAAAGTAGAAAACAAGTAGAAAGAAGAATTAGACAAACGTTAATTAAAATATTGGCTGGTGAAAAGAAGGGTAATATATTTGTAACTACTTTGTTTGTAATGAAACATCCACTGTTAATTTTACATCAGAAATAACATATATTGTATGTATATCATTCCTTCTGAATTAAATCAAGTTGCAAGATTATAAATTAAACTCCATACATCTCTTCATATAAAGCCTATATGTAAAGGAATTATTATTCCACTCCAACAGATGGCAAAACTGAGTAACCAAGATGAAGATCTGAATCCAGGAAGGGACTTAAGTTTTGCAAGAGTGACTGAAAAGCAGGGTCCTAAACACCGTTGCTCAGCTACTATCTAATGCTGTAAATCCCCAAACTGGACTTTTTGCTTAAATGTGCTCAAGGCACCTCAAGCAGCCCCTCTGAGAATGCTGCTCTTGCCACAGTACCTCCCTCTCATGCAAGCCCCAGCAGAGACCCAAGGTTACACCTTCCCTCCTCCACATCCCTGACAAATTTGCTATGTTGGGAAAATGTTCCTAGCAGGGTGAACCTAGCAACAAAATAGTCAAAATGGCACGTCTCTTCTGCCTGTCTCCAACACACTGACTGCTGATGTTTGGAAAGTTCAGGAAGAAAGGGGGATATCTGGATGCAGCTCCCTCCTTGGCCTGAGAAAACCAAATCCCCAACATCACCTCCCTGCAAGAGCACCCTACCAGTTCAACTGGGTAGGAACACTGCCCTCTTACAAAAGCTGGGATGCCCGGTGCTGCATATCATAGGATTCATGGGATTGAAAAGGAAGAAGGGGAGGAGCGTAGCTTGGTAGTGCCTTGCGTCAGGCAGTGAGCTCGTAGTGGAGGTGTCCCCGTTTCTATTCTCACTCCATGAAATGTTCATGCATGGCCAACAGCAACCAAAGTGATGGTTTGGGCATGCTCCTGCGGAAGCATTGCACGCCTCCTGGCAGCTGGGTCCTCCACTGTCAGCATAAATCCTGGGCCACAGGACCATTACACACAAAGAGATGCTGTTTCTCAGCTCTTCTATAAGCTCCTAACCTTATGCAAACAACAGAGCTTTTCTTTAGCTCTTTGAGTACAAGGCTGTAGTTGTCTGAAACCCAAGGGGTATAGGAAACCTCCATAAAGCACAAAATAAACCACTTATGTCCCCAAAACTGTTGGTATTTCAGACTTTCCTTTCATCCATCCTTTAGACAGCTCCCCAGGTTGTCCATGCTGGGGGGCCATGCTCTGCAGCCCTCTGCTAGGCCTGGGCTTCAGGGTGATAGTTACAGTTCCTTCAAGTCAGTGGATGTAGAAATCAGAACACCTGACTCCTGTGTGTGTCCTTTAAACTTTATACTATGCTCCACTTGTAAGTTTCGTATATAACCAGTTCAATGCATTATCCACAGAAACCATTAATTGTCCATTGAGCTCATTGGGCAGTTAATGGCTTCTGTGAGGGTATATCAAAATGAACAAAGTGAACTATATTTGTTCAAGAGGTTCCTAATTTAGCAAGCCAGGATTGACTAAATGGCCCCAAAAGAGCAAGTCCAATAATGCAGAAATGTAACCATCACATCTGAGTTGTTCTGAAAAGAAGGCAATGACTGATCTTAAATTACTTACCATTAATATTTACAGGATAATATATGCTTTTCAATGTGTGGCACACTCCAAAAAGCATGCAGGAAGCGTTTTCATAGTCATTGAGGTATGCAGCTATTCCTATGTGATTAAATGCCTGATCCTAACATTCAGTTATGTTATTACATTATTATGACCAAATCTTTGCCTTTTAGAGTCAAGTATGACCTCTGTTTTATGCAGGAAAAAATGCTATCAATATACAATAATTGCTTTTATTCACATTTCTGAAGGCAAAATCAATATCTGGGCACAGTGGCCACTGTATTTGGTGCTAGCCTCTCTCCTCACCTTCCTCAGTGCCAACATACACCAAACCGTTCTTTTCTCCTCTCAGTAGCAAAATTAGGTGGGACTTCATACAAGATATGAGGATATTACCAATCTAGGGAAGAAAAGACTTTAAAAAAATCTGGGGTCCCAAGTGTCAGCAACCTGACAGCTACCTCTTCCCTCTTATGATGAGGGGGCTTTAGCTCCTTCATGGCACTGTTCCAATCAGTTTATCATTAACTGAGAGAGGCTTTCTCAGACAGGTACTTCACAGGTCATTTGCCTTTCACTTATCAAACCATCTTCACATTGATCTGGAAACCAAGCAGCAGCCAGAGTGGCTGACAGAATATCAGTTCGGTAAGCTCCCAGGTAGCCCAACAAACTCAACGTATCCTATCTTGCACATTTGGTAGTGATGTGAAATTAAGCCCAGGAAGTTATTTGTGGCTTTTTAAAATTTTTGTGGCTATGAATAGGCAAGCTGTGCTTGGATGTAACTGCAAGTTACACCATGCACACGCATGGTCTTCCCAGCCATTTCTTAAAGCCCTTTATGGCATCCAGAGCATTATATCAGCTGTGCTTTTGCTGAACAGCACCTTCCAGAGAACATTTCTGTAAAAGGAAGATGACATTTATCAGTTCTGTTATATTAGACATAATTTTCACTAAACATCCACGCAGCTACCTGCTCTGTTTGAACCAACCACTGACACTCTCTTTAAAGCAGGGAAGTTATTCTGGAGGACCCAGCCATAGAATTGCAATCATTGTAATCAACTGCAAAAAGTTCAGAGTCGGCTGGAGACTGATTCAATACTAGGGTGCAACTTGTACATCAATCTTAATTAAAAGAGGAAATGGAATTGTTGGATAAATACAATGTCTCAGTTCAATTCCTATCACAAACGATAACAGCTACCAAATTTTACAAATTGCCTAGTCTAACACCACGATCAGAAGAAAGCTGAAAAGGGTACAGCTTCTTGAAGAATGACATTTGAGCTAGGTGGAAAACTCTGCTAATGATTTCTCTTGCAATTTCTTTTGTAGCCAAAAAGAACTGTCTCTTTCAAAAGAGTGGAAAACCAAAACTTATGACTGAAAGAAGAAAGTTGGCTGTCTACTTTCCAGTTGTTGATGAAGACACAAAATTTCCAAAGTATTTTCACTACAGTGTTTCATACTGGAGACAAAAAGAAAAAGGTGGACTTCTTCCAGTTAGCTTTACTGTCCTGAGTCAGGAAGAGGAACTGTCATCACTGCTCTGCTTTACTGCATGAGAGATCTGGTTTCTAAAATCCCAACTCTGGCTACAGGAAAATACTGATTGGGGCATTGTAGAATAGAAACAGTTAATTGCATGAGGTCAAGCTCCCCACGCTGTTCGGTCACCACTCTGCAGCAAGGACGTTGGCAATGACTGTTTCATTCCCTGTTTCCCTCGTGCACTAGGTACCGCCCCAGCAGTGCCGGGCACATGGGCAAAGAGCCCAGATGCCACATAGCTATTCCCCAGAGCAGCCTGTGAGTGACAAGTGAGCAGTGTTCTCGTAACACGGGATCCCAGCAGCATGTATGTTCCTCTGATACATGAATACCAACATCAAGAAGCAGCAAGTCATTTGTTTTGATAGTGCCATATCATACCACGTGCAACCCTCTGGTGTGACTGTCTCAAAGTGCAGCGGGATAATGCGTGCAGCACTGCTATAGAAGTTGGAGGGCACTGCCAGCTCTGTAGTAGTCCACCAGGAGCAAAAGCACCTCCCTTTGAGATGTTCTACAGATATCCTTATTTATTTTGGCTTCTGTCACTTCAGGATCATACCCCTGGATAAGATAAAAGAACTGGCATCCTTCTAACTCAAGAAGTAGCATTCATAGCTTTGTTACTGTTTAACTGTGGCTCTACCTCAAATATTTCTATAGCTGATGTGTAAATAACACTCTTCATCAGTTTACCTTCTATTTTTGAGGCTTTTCTTTAAGCTCTTTTAATAGAGTTTCTGGGAACAGTGGTTTATGTGTCAGTGTGCAGCTTTGAAATAATAGCTGTCATATTTACTTTCAGGTTGACAGTCTTCGTATTTTGGCAGAGCATTTTTTGTTGCTTCTATGTGGAGTTCATCTGAGCTAGAGGCGTACTTGTCATCCTTTGCCCGCACTGACCACACTCTGGGGATGTCTGCAATCAATTAAAAATATGGTGCAACCCATTGCTTTTTTGGATATGTATTTCTTTTTCTGGACACCATCCTTTTAAGTGGCGGTTGTCCAAAGTATGCAAGCTGCTGTGTTGTTCTTGTTTTGATCCAAGACAGAGGTCTGCATCCTTTTTTACCTTAAGGAGTTGTGGTTTTGGTGACATTTTTGCATACCAACTCAGTGTCACAGAACTGTGGAGTTCACTCTGTAGACTGTGCCAAGTGGCTTCCTTCCTCACTAGCATGCCTTAACCAGCACCTTGTAAGATCTTTGTTCAGCTTCACTCTGGATTTTCCAGCAGTTTTTCTGATTTTTTTCCCCAGCTCCCATTAGGACCCAGTCGCCTCTTAGTTAGCCCTGAAAATTGCAAGACACTGCTTATTCTCTGAGCCAATCTCACACATATGTTTCATTTTTACATGGAATTCAGGGTTCCTCACATTTCTGTACTACCACTTCACAGTCAGCCTCTGCTCTGCTTAACAGCAAATTATTAACTGCAACAAGCTTTTCAGAACCAGCTGCTGTGAAAACCAAGGCTACCTTCTGAATGTCTCTGCTTGCTTACAAACACAGAGCAAAGTGCCTACTGAATTTCCTTCAGTTGTCTTCCACATTTCTGGAGAGTTTTGGCTGTGATAGAGATTTAAAGTTCTCCATTCCCCAACTTAGGCTATTTTTATTCGTGGTACCATGTGGTACACTTGGAGACAAGGTATTTAACACAGATCTAAACCATTCAGTGTCTCTGCTCCAGCTGCCTCCGTATTACAGCAAATGAGTCCTTTACAGATATAACTCCTCACATCTTTAACTAATTACAAACTATATTTGTGTAGATATGTTCTTTTTCTGATGAATAACTTTTTCTGAGCAATCTACAGGCTGTATATATGTGGGACTGTTCACTGTGACAATTTGCTCTTCTTGCTGTGTGATTTAGCATACTATAGCTCTTGCCCCAAAGCTATTGCTTCAAAACTTACTAGCTATTTAGGTTATTTTTGTAAGAATATGCAAGAAACTTCAGATTTTACAAGGCAGTTTGCAATATCAACTTACTTCTTTGCAAACAAGTTCCTATGAAAATACTACAAAAATACAATTAAAGGTGTTGGAACTGTAGCTGAAATAAATCAAAGTTATTCAAATGGATAGTTACAATCTACTGTTTTGAAACACATTTTTGCAGCACACATTAGCACAGAGCTCTTATGTTGCTCTGGGAAAAGTGGAAGAAGAAATAGGGACATTTTTGACTGCAAAGATAAAAGAGCATTCCCAATGGAATTTGAATCACACATCCTTCAGGAGCTATAAGAGCAAATAGAAGGCAGCATCCTTAGCGGCTTCAACTGGCACAACTTCATTGAATTTCAGTAGTTCCTCTCAGAAAGTAGTGACCAAAGCAAGAGAAAACTATCTGCTCTTTAAAAAGTCAAGGCAGTAACTAGCGTGATATGAAAGCAGTGACTCCATAAATCTTCCTATAGTGATAAAGATATATTACATGCAGCTTTACATCCCCTGCCAGCAGTTGAGATTGCAAGTTACATTCCATTGCCATCTCGATGTGTTTGCTGAGAACTAGAACTTAGTTCTTACAAAATGCTGAGCAATTTGATGGGACACAGTCTTTTAAAAAAGGCTGGCTGATAAAAATGTACATGTGTGTTATACTCATATACAAGTTAATATTTCAGTACATCCTGACCAGCAGAGGCTCTGGAAACCAACGTTACGTGTAAGGATCACAAGATATGTCCTCTGGAGATCTGGTTAGTCAGTGAAGACCATGGCTGCTCTGACACCAGCTGATGATTTCCCACACCAGCATACTCCTAGACAGGACTCTTTGATAAAACAGCTACAGACACGCCTGAGAAAGTTTGTTGGGACTGGATAGAATAGTGAACTCTGTGCAAGCACACTTATCTACCAACTAGAAACATTCCTTTGTGAGTTCTTATCTTAGACTGAGTTGGATGATATGATTATGGTCTATGCTTCATAATTGCTTTAAAGGGTTTCCCTTTTTTAATCTTATCTCCCTTTGCAATATTTCTTAATTTCCACTGTTCATAAACAAATTTATTAGGGCTACTTTATGGTTTTGTTTTATGCATTGAGCCCAGTGCTCATTTCCTTGAACAGCAAAACATCTGGTGTTAAACACAGCCTTCACATGAAATACGTTACCCACTGCAAAGGCGAAAAGAAAAGGGAATAAGAGGGACCAGACTGATTTGAAAGGGGAAAGTAACAAACTGAACATTGAAAATATATACTGCAATTACCTTGCTCTGGGAGTAAGCTGGAGGGCAGCTGATATCAATTTTGTACTCAGCAGCTCTAAAAATCTGGAAAATTGTTCTACCATGTAGCCCACCCCACCCTAAGCTGGATTTAGAGTCCTCAGATCTGTCCTGAAGGCAACGGAAGAAACACTTCAGCATAAATATGTGACTATTCAGACTGATTGAACTAGAGAAATTACTGGAAAAAAATATTGTCCAAGTGGTTCAGATCAGAATGTAGTCTCTGTATCAAAAGCACATTGTTCACATAGATTGGTGGCAAAAGATGAAGGTGAAGTTATGTTTGGTTAGCTCTTTGCCAGCAGATTCTTCAAGCTGGTGGTAGGAACAGGCACAACCTTGATGATCTGTAAAATTTTTGAATGTTCTTTTCTTAGCAAGATGTATATTCAATATATCCAACAATATTGGAAATATACATCAGGAAAAGGCCTTGATAAGTTAAGTTTGGCTTCCATGGGGTGTAAGAGGTACTGAAGCACCTCTTTAACCTGTGTAGATTTGCTATTGTGGTGGGCAAGACCACCTAATTCCTAGGGGTTTCCACCTTTGCAAAACTGAGAACATTTGTTACTAAGCATCTTCCTCAGATGGTCACAAGCCTATTTAGCTGAAGCATTTTTATTTTAGATAGCAATACAAAACAGCTAAATGCTCTCTCATCCCTTGAATGAAGGTCTGACCCTTTTCTCAAGAGAATCAATAGCAAAAATCCCCATAGACTTCAGTGAGAACAGATGGGAACCTCCCCTTGGCAAATGGGAATTGAATCCTTTTCACTTCTGCTTTACATTCTGTCCACTCTTAAAGATCCTGGCCTCAGAAGAGAAAAAGCATTATCTTCTGATTACTTGGAATACAGAAATATTCATACTTTCACAGCTCTATTGACTCACTCGTGTTAATAAACACATACAAAAAAAATTCAGTAGAATATGCAGCAAAAATTGAGAGGACTCCTACCTAGTAGATAGATTGAGCAGTACGGTGCCATTTTACTGCACAAAGTTGCTACTTTTAAGGTATAGTAATGATTCCAGCTAACAAGAGACAGCACCAAGATTGGATAGAGTGACAGAAATTATGGTAGGATATTCTTTCAAGGTCTCCTCTCATACAGGTTTTCAAAGTAATTGATTCTGGATGAAAGTTAGTGAATTTGATATTCAGTTTATGAGAAATTAAAAAATGATGAGGAAAACCAACATCCTCTCTCACTATTTAATCACATGGAAACCTTTGGTAATGATTAAAGCTAATGTTCATGTTTTGATATCAGCTAGGCTGAAGCATGTTGAGAGAAATTGTGAATATAAATCAAATTGAAATTCTAGGCCAGAGACCTTCATTTTTTCATGAAATGGAGATTAAAAAATGCTGGGCAAATAGTGTCTGTCTATCAGTTTAAAAATGTCACATAGAGTAAAAAATACATCCATTTGTCCCCTTGCAAGAGACTTATAAAGAATGATGATTTTATAACCAAAGACACATTGCCCTAAACAAAAATGGGTCAGCTACTCAGCTGCAAATTGGAGAGCTCCAACAGAGATCTCAGAATTTCCCCTGATAATGCTAGAGTCAGCTCAAAGGAGTCTCTACCAAAGACTTATGAGATGAACAGGTTGGGGATGGAAAATATAGAATAATTACAAGTAATTTCCATGTACTGAGACCCAGGGTCATCTGTGTGTCAGTCCTCAATACCACAGCAAATGGGTTTGGGCTATCGTAATGCTGATACATTTAGTGCACTTGGCTTTCTGTTCAGAAGGTATGCTATGGTGCTTGGGTGGAATACTAGACTTTTGTAAAAAATTATCTTAAATGGGTTCAGCTCAAGTATCTGATTTTTAAAGGGTTACTGTAAGCCATTAGGCTTGCATAGACAATCATTTGCAGGTGATGCAAATGGAAAATAAAGGCAGGCAGATATAGAGAAGGCTTGCATTAAAAGGACTGAGAATAAACATTACATCAGACATCTTAAATGTGTTCTGGAAAGATCATACAGCACAATAGATTAATGACTTAAAATGAGCTTAATTAATTATTAGCCAGTAGGCTTCATGAAGGCTCATATCTTTGAACAGAATATAAATCATAAGTAAACTAGATGTAGGGTCTGCATTATGCTGAGAAATAAAACTAGAATTCATTTAGAAGCAGACAAACTTTAAAAGACATTGCTCAGTATCATCATTTACTTCATCAGGGACAACAACACAGAGTTGAAGCTGCAGAAAAAATGAAGCCCAGCAAGAAAATGTCAGTAACTCATGGCTGAAATACTTGCAGGATCACAGACTATGGCTTCTGCTTCACAGCTCACTTAGAAAGCCAGAGAGATGGAAACTTAAGCACAAATAGAAGAAACTGAAGTTCAGGCAAGAAACGTGAAATAAATTCTTCCTGGCTGATGCTGAGGCCAGACTATTGGGCCACTCAGTCTGTAGTGAAACTGTCACTATGTCATCAGTCCTCAGCGGTGTTGGGTTTTGCCGCAAATTGCAGTTGTGAAGACAACCAGCCATGCAAGTTATAAGATATGGGCCTTCAGGAAGCTTTCTCAGACTCCATGGGTCAGCTCTCTCTTTGCGGTACAGCTGCTAGTCTGGCACTGACGTTTAAGTAAATTAATTCAGGCAAAAGTGATGAATAAATTAAAAGTTACTCTACCTAAGACCTAGGAAATCCAACTCAAGCCTGTCTTATCTTGAGAAATAGCCACGCACAATGATGGCCAATTCAGGGAAACAGCACTTCTTCCCTCTTTAAACATACAGTTTGACCAACACATTAAAAAAAAAAAAAATCTACTCTGAATGCACCATTTAATCCCTCTTTCAGCATCAAACTCCCATTCTTGAGCAAGATGACAGATCTAAATCCTTACCTTCATAGCTAGGTAAAGATCAACATCAAACTTCTCTAGCTGAAGTAAGCATGAGATGTGTTCCCTTTTATTTCTCGTAGGCTTTGTCTATGATTAAAAGATTCACCAGCATACATATGGGTATGTCTACATGCTATTTGCCAGGCAGATGTGAAATATAGCTGTCTGTGCTTCTCTTTGGACAGATGTGACACAGCTCCGAAACAGAAGCCATGTTGCTGTGGTTAGTGCAGAGCCCAGGCTTTTGTACTTCAGGGCATATTTATTCCAAAGCCAACTGCAGCTATGTGCTTTCTTCTTCAGAGAGGGCTCACATCATGCCACTTGCAGGACAGACAGAAAAAAAAATCATGATTTCCTGCAAAAAAGCAGCGTTGGCTGGCAGCATGAAAAGAAATCTATCTTTATGCAGTCAGAAATCTTACTACAGCAATCGATTGGCAAAGAAAATCCTATTGCTGATGCAGGTTATTCTGTTGGGTGTTCAAGTTTGCCTCCTGGCAGCATTACAGTAGCAAGGCTGGCCTCAGGGGACTTACCCTCAGGGCTGGCTGCAGGCAACCAAGACCGACACAGTTGCAATAGGCCTCATGCTTTGTGGGACCCTGGAAGAGATGCCTTTTCATGTGAGCCCATGCTTTAGAGAGCTCTGAATTTAGCAATTGTGTGTGTGTGTGACATCATCACCTTGTTAATTATGGTAAGTGCTCTCACATGAGGTAAACCTTCTGATAGACACTCGTTTTGTCTGTTCAAACGTACCCTAAAAGGCAAAGAAAATTTATGTTGGTCTGCATGTCCCAGCTTAAGCAGAACAAAGTGAATAAATAATAAATAGTAATCGAGGTTAGAGCACAGCTGCTCTGACTTCCCAGGTCTTGTCAGCTGGCTCTTCCTACACTGCCAGCTGACCCAGTTGGTTGTAGCACATGTACTGTGGACATGTTTTATGAATGATGTTTTTGTTTGCGTCTCCATCATCAAACCTTGGCAGACTACAGTTACCTGTTAGGAACAAGGTCTTTTAATTCCATTGTGAAAGTCTCCAGAAAATAATGTTCAGTGTAGTTCAAACAAAAACTTTCCATGTTTGTCTCTTCTATCCTTTCCTTCAGGTAGCTGTCTACCTACCTACCCACCTACCTGCCTATGTCCCTCCTTCCTGTGTACTCCTTCCAGTGACAAACATTTGTGAGTACTCTTTCTGACAGTGGAAATAATGAAAAAGCAAAGTATCTGGGCTTCAGAAGCATATTCATGTCATTTGTTCACACATATTAATATAATTATTTCAGTTTCAATGCTTGGCTTTTGTTCTTCCTCTATCTAAGATACAAAATGCCAGTGGGTGGCAGCTGAAGAGGCAAGGACGGATTCATAGAGCAGGTCAGACTAATCGTTCTTGTCACATAGGATGGCTGAGACCATGTATGTTTAAAAATGCAAATTAAAACATAGTGTACAATCATTACCGCACACACCAAGAAACTACAAGGCATGGAGGTGCTGCTTCATAGCAGCACAAAGTGTCTCAGGGCCCAGTGGGCACACAGGGCACCAGGCAAACAAGCTGCCAGCAAGCTGCACTAATGCTTAGCATCAAATACGATTTCCTATTCAAAGTACTCTACAAACAATAACAAAGGGAAATGAGTGTAGGCTTGCATGCAAAACAGAGCTATTGTTGGGGGGAACTGTGTTTGCTTGCATGCAAAATAGAGCTATTACAGGGTGGGGGCCATGTTTTCCTATTATGAAGGCATAGAAAATGCTTTTTCATCAAAATCAACATGCTTCACAAGAGTATCTTCCACTGAACTTTAACCTGTATAATCTCACTTGTCCAATGTGTAATTTTTGCCAAAGGGAAAGTGGAAGAGTCTAACTACAGAAGTCTCTCCCAACTGAGAAGCAGAAAATGACAGCACAGCCCATCCAACCCAGGCTCCCCGGAAGATTGTCCACAGACCTACCTGCCAGGAATGACCTTCATACTTCACAAAAATTCTTTGTAAATTTTGGATTCCATTCTGGTGAAAGGAATGAGAAGGAGAAAACAAATCTTAAATTCCACAGGATGGGAAAACTGTTTCCTAGCCGGCTCAGACCCAGGCTAGTGAAATTCCAGCTCTGGGGAATTAGTTCATCCATTTGCTGGATCTGCTTGATGCTGGTTGTAACTCTAGACAGGTATTGAAAAACAAAGCTATTGTAACCATTTATTTTGTATTTGCTCTCTCCCTTGGAATATTTAAAGTCTTCTCAGTGATTTCTACTACCTGCAATACGTAGGAGTTCAAAAAGAGAAGATCTTCCATGACTATCCTCATCCCACCTTTTGGGTTTATCTGGGCATGTTCCTGTAAGATGATTATTTTCCTTCTCTAACTGACTTGATAGAAATATGTATGTTTCCAGTGGTGGTGAAATTTCTTGTCTCTGGCTATAAAATCCCGGTCACAGAAACCTCAGGGGGTTGTCCTAAACATAAAAATGAATAACCCAAACTTCAGTTATAATTAACTCCAAACTGCAGTTACTATTAACTCCAGCTGCTGGTTGAAAAACATAAATATATGTATTTTTATATTCATTTCATGTTGCTGCCTGATACATAAGACCAATGTAATTGCTGTAAATTTATTTGCATTACTTTAGTTCTATAGTATGGCAAATAACAGGTTTGCTTATAAGGATAACTTAAAACTTAAATGTAATGGGGTGGATATTATGCCAAGCTTGCCATCTGCAAAGTTACAGTAAAATATTTTTAGTGTAATAATGAGGGCAGACTGGAGATCTTGGTCTAATCCATTTAGTCGCCAGTCAAATTCAGAGAATCAAAAAATGGTCATAAGCATCTTTGTGATTCCCTGATCTTTGCTCATTACACAGCAGGCTGGACCCAAATTTCAGCTTAAAAGACATCTGAGACTATTACTGTCTAACTTTGACTGCAGGAAGACCATTCTGGCGCCGCAGGAGAGCGCACAGTACAACAGCAAGTCAGCTACTCCCTCTTTTCCGTAGGTACACAAAAGGAACCCTGAAAGAAATGGCTTAAGGCAGCTTCAAGATTATTTTGAGTCTTAAAGACCTACTGGATTAGTTGTCCTGCCTGCAATTCCTGTACTGAATATGCATGCTGGCTGTTGTCCTGTTTCTGTGTGGCGTTTTCCAAGACACTAACAGCGCTGAGCAGTATTTCCAGACAGCCTTTGGTTTTACATTCTCAGTAGCCTGGAAGCTTCTTGACAAGGAATGGTCTTATCTCAATCTGTCAGCCAATCGCTGACCCTGTATCAGCATGGAGACGATACGCAGCAGATGCTATACATCCTGCAAATGCCGCCAGCTGCTATAAGCCATCTTTATCCTCCCTGCAGAGAGAGCGGTAGAGCTGGAACACATCACCCAGGCCATAGACAGAGATGTGGGTCCCACGCTAGTCCTGCTGCTCACTGAAAGCAGATGATGTCCAAAAAGAGTTACTGCACTCATGAACTCCCAGTGCTGGAGCTGGGGACTGGTGGATGCAAGTTTTTCACTCTGAAAAAAATGAAGTAATTGCTTGTTCTCAGCTTGACAACTTTCTGATGTCAGATGGACAGCCAGTTCCCATGTAAAGGATAAGTGGCTGAACCCGTCAAAAAGAGATCAAACTAAAGATGTATTTTTTCTCCCTACCAAAAGTAACATACAGTATTTGCTTTCCAAGGTACAATGATATTTTAAATGAGGCATGATAAGATATTCATATGCAAGATCCACTTTTCATACCCAACATGCCCCCTGGATGCAGTGCCACCTATTGTCCTTGACTTGATCCCTGCTCTCCAAATGCAGGAGTGCATTTGTGCCAGGGAGCGGCAGGAGGTCCCTTATTTGCTTGTCGAGTGAGGGTTTGCGGGTCTGAAAAAAATCCCAAAAAGCAGTTACTGGCTCTCAGTAAATAAATTTTAATCCATGGGCCCAAGTTTCCTGTTGAGCTTTGCCAGCAGCCCCGGAAGGCGTGCCAGAAGGGATGGCTGGGTGGCCCCAAGGCCACCTGTAGTCCTGTGGCCCCGAGGCCAGCAGCACGGGGCGGGAGGGAAGCGGGGCTGGGCTGAGCGGGTGCACGGCCAGGGCTGCTCCTTCCCCTCGCTTAGCTTGGGCTTTCACTTAGAAATCTCCTTTAATCCACTAACCATCCATGCACAAAAACCTCTTATCCAAGGTTAATTTGGTCCTTTCAGACTAAGTTAGTTGGCTTGCATACAGCTACAGGCGAGATTTCCCCTCAGACTGTGAACATTTGCTCTGCTGAGAGGATTTAGTCTAAATCATGCAAGTGCTGACAGCCCTCCAACATTTTTCCACAGTCTCCTTAAGTGCCCCAAAAGTCATTTAACTTTCCCACAGTTCACCCGGGAGGACTCACAGCTTGACCCAAAGCAGGTTGAGGACCCATGGTCTCCTGGACCACCACCGTGCTGGGTAAGCTGTCACAGGCTGGCTGTACCAACGCTGCAGGGTCACGCTGCCACAAGGCTCACCCCAGCACGATCAGCGTGTTCATGCAGACCTCGGCACTGCTCATCTCCAGCTCCTGAATGCAAATATAGTGGGCTTTGAAAGCCTTTCTCCCCTGGTCGAAGCCTGGGGATCAGCACCCTATGTTGAGCCTGCTTTGGAGAAAATCACAGCCCCACAGCAAGCGAACGGGCAACAGGAGATACGTGACCATATAATCAAGATGTGACATGCACCACGCTGAAACCAAAGATCTAAAAGCATGATACATATTCTGTTGTCTTTTGGGATATCTTTTCTGGTAGGGGGAGTGTCTCTGAATGTCAAACCAGCAGCTGATTTGCTTGATCTTGTTAATTTTTGATACACACCCAGCCCTGTCCCTGCACAGGAATGCCTTGATTCATGACTAGTTATTGAAACAGTGCCTACCCTTAGCTGCAGAGCTTGTCCTTCGCAACATGGATTTGCACTTACAGGTGTTGCTTTGTACCTCTTCTTTGGTCAATAGGTGTTTGGAGTCCTCTTTCCCTCCTGAGCAAAGTGAGCAGAGGGTGCAGAGCGCTTGGTTGTTCACACCAAGGACCCTAGTGACCCCAATCCGCATGGACTTAAAAATATTTCTAGTCATTCTTGGCACCTGTGCTCAAATCTGGATTACTTCTAAGTGTGTTAAATTCCATGTATTACTTAAAGCAAATACTGCGCTGATGTTTCCAGGATCCCCTTTGGAAACTTTAGGGAAACATAAGGAATGCTACAAAAAATAGGAGTAAATCAGGTTTATTCAAGGAGAAAAGGCACCAATTTAAGGGTAACTTTCCCAGGTAAAAGCGACAATAACCTTAGTTTTCAAAATCAGTGTTATAACAACACTAAGCTTCCCATCTTCCTCCTTTAAACCAGAGTTACTTTCCAGGCTCCTTAGGCGGTAGAGTTTCTACCACAGCCAGGAAATTCTTCAAGCCAGAACCATTAATATTGCTACATATCTGCTACCATAACATAATACAAATAATGTAGTGAAAAAAGGAAAACCAAAATCCTGTCCGGAAAACCAAAATCCTGTCCAGAAAACCTCAGAACAGTTGTGATCTGCAGAACGCTATGGGTCAGGCTTAAGAACTACCTGGAAGGGGCTAACTGGCTACGTAAGAAGATAAACATGGTTCCCCACAGCAGCAGTTGCTGCTGCCCATTTGTCTTATCGTGCCATTGAACAAGATGCATTGAACCCAAGTCTTCAGAGCTTTCACCCCAGATTACTGACTCTAGATCCCATCTTCCGCATCCACCTATGGCAAAATGGCCAAAATCTTTGTGCACCCTTGAGGCAACTCAATTCAGTTTTACTAGCACTGCTAGGAGGTCAACTTGGGCCACCCCAGGATAAGAGTGTAAGGTAATGTCTACCACTGAGTACAGTCAGTAATGAGTGGGATGCAGCCAAAGCGTTGCAGGGATGTGCTGTTTCTCCTGCATCCTGCTGACCAGCATCTTGAGAGAATAGTTTTTCAGCTGTGAAAACACCACAGACACCACTGCAGACAGGAGGGTTAAGCAGGCCATAGTACTGCAGGGAAGTAACTGGACTGGGAGCAGGCTATTAATGTGACCCAAATACCATGAAAAATTATTTTGACTACTGTATTAGAGCAGTTGGACAGTTTCAGATCTGCTGAAATGCCACAGAAAACAAGCTGGTCACAAACGGTGAGGACCCAACACTTCAGGAACTGATGCTTTGCCATCATGAACTCTTGCACAGAACAGGCGCAGAAGGCCACCCCTCAAATCAGCAGTGTTTTCTACTCCGTGTGATTTTAGAGGCTGCAGAAGGGAAACTGCAGGTCAAGCTACCGAGAGGCCTTTCCCTTCTTTTTTGAGGCCGGTGATGATGATGCGGTCAGAACTTGTGAATTTAAAATTGCCTTTTAAATACTCTTTTGCTCATCCAGCCAGAAGCCTCTCATTCTGACATCATAAGGCACTGCTGCAGGGCACCTTTTCCTGTCACAGTGGGAAGATTAGAGATGAAAGAGGGCTATAAAGAGTCAGAATTTGATGCAAAGAGGATGAATTTGCTCTATAAGTTGAGTGATTAGGAAAGATATCTACAAGTATGACATAGAGGTTAGATTACTTTCTTGGACCAAGAGCAAACAAGATACAAAAAGTGGAACAGAGACAGTGACAAAGCGAGATGCACATGAGCACGAAATGCAAACAGGCATCCTCCCAGCTTTTCAACCTCTTGTTCACCTGGCACAGTGGAGAGCCTCGGGTGTCACAGCTTTAAGCTCTGTTTATGCTGCCCACCCCTTCTGCACAAATACTTGAAACACAGCAAAAGAAAAATGAGACAGAGCACTAACCTCTCAGGCGCTGATGAAACCTCATATTCCGTAGCCTTGCCTTTATGCCCTTTTGACTGTGCATTAGGGAATGCCTCTCCCTGTTTACTCCTCTGTTGTCATGTGAGTAGCCCTGCTGGGCTTATAGCATATTCATTTAAATAAATCTTCCTTGGTAGGATACACATTGCACTTTATTGTTATTCTTAAGACACTTGCATAAACATTGTGTCATTTCTATAATTACACACCTAAGTAATTAGGATGCCTGATTGAGCAGATTATTTACTGTTATTCTTTTATAAATCTTTTATTTCAATAGTTTTCTTTTTAGTAACATGCTTATATGTGCTTTCACTCTAAAACTGTACAAGATGCATGCTAGGAGGAGCAGATTGTTGACTGTTTTTTTAATAAATATTTTTATTGAGCTAATTTATATTAAAGTAATCTCTTCTACTAGCAGGGGAAAATGGTTTCTAGAATGACTAGCCAACTGCAACAGAAATAATAATAGCCATCAAGCTTACAGCAGTACCTTCAAACAATCACAACTGAAGACATATGTTGTTTCACCAAAAACCATGTATTATGAAACATGAAATTGTATCATGTTTAAGGTATTCTGCATACAGTATATGTTAGTGAAGTGAAAGGGCACATCTGTGCTGTACTTATTCAGATGACTATTTTATTCACTGGATGATGGCAATTTATTCATTGATTTCTGGATCCCAGATTGCCAAGAAGATATCAGATATCTGGCTGATGTTAAAAACAGTTGGACTTTGTATTTGAATCTCATTGTTTGCAGCTGTTTAAAAATCATAATTGAACAGCAAGTAAATGAAAAAGAACAAGGAAATAGAAATAAAACATCACATATCATTGCCTCCTCTCTGATCCCTCAGAGAGAACAATATGCACAGAGTTGCTTACTCACAGGAGATTCCACACACATTTCATTAAAACTGACTTGGCCCATGCAGATACTCAAATTGAGATCTGGACCATAAAGTGATGTTACAGGGGATGGGCATAGTTCACATTTCTGCCTTGCAGTGCTGTAAGCAGGTTGCCAGCACCTAACAAACAAATAATAGACATATAGAGGCTTATACATGCTTTAATTTCCACTTTTTACTTGAAGCTCAAAGAGGGGAGGCCTCGTGCCTTCTTTCCCAAGCTAAGAGCAAGAGGATCAATGGGTGCTCTGCTGGTTTTGGCTGGGATAGAGTTCATTTTCTTCCTAGTAGCTAGTATGGGGCTGTGTTTTCAATTTCTGCTGAAAGCAGTGTTGATAACACAGCGACATTTTCGTTACTGCTGAGCAGTGCTTACACAGAGCCAAGGCCTTTTTTGCCTCCCATCCCACCAACAAGTAGGCTGGGGGTGCACAAGGAGTTGGGAGGGGACACAGCCAGGACATCTGACCTCAGCTGACCAAAGGGATATTCCACAACATATGATGTCATGCTCAGCATATAGTGCTGGGGGAAGAGTGAAACACATTAAATTTGAAGTGATGGCATTTGTCTTCCCAAGTAACCGTTACACATGATGGAGCCCTGCTTTCCTGGGGATGGCTGAGCTCCTGCCTGCCCATGGGAAGTGGTGAAGGAATTCCTTGTTTTGCTTTGCTTGTGTGCATGGCTTTTGCTTTACCTATTAAACTGTCTTTATCTCAGCCCATGAGTTTTCTCACTTTTACTCTTCTGATTCTCTCCCCCATCCCACCAGGGAGGAGTGAGCGAGCAGCTGCATGGGGCTTAGTTGCTGGGTGGGGTTAAACCACAAAGAGGTGCATTCTGCCTGACAAACAAGGTGCAATATACACCACTCTGTTAATGTGGTAGTCACAAGACTATCAATATCTAATCCTGGTTTCACTTACAAATGTGTGGGCTGGGTAGGTGGGGAAGAATCAAGGCTGGTACTTCAGCCTCCATGTGCCAGGGTCTTCCTTATGGTCTGCTTGGCCTCCATGACTGGCTGTTGCCTCCCTGTCCCAGGGATCATATCCAACCATCCTACCTTGCAACCTGAAAAGGAGAGTTCCCGATCCAATTTTCACACCTGAGGGATAACAAACCCATAGGAAATATAACTCTGCCCAGACGCATGAAAAGATTCTACTTTCCCCCACAATTATCCATTATTGTACAATATTAACAACGTTGAATTCAGACAGACCACACAGAAGGATCCATCAAAGGGTCATTGGTGCTCTGTAAAAGTAAGATTAAGACACAGTCCCCCTTGCGCTCATGGCAATGTGCAGTCTTTGTTAGTCATCTCTTCTGAGTCCACATAGCAGAACATGGCTTCATGTTTTTAAAACAGGAAAATATACTCCCAGCTTTCATTTCTGTACCTCAGAGTCTCCAAATATAACACAAAAGTGAAGCATATTGAACTGATATGTAGAGCAGAAAATTAGTTCATTTCTACTAGCATTCAGATGTTTTTCTATGCAAAGTATTTATTTCTTTGTGGTAGAAAGCATTGGTGTTTTCTCAAGTTATTTTACTCGTCTCCCCTTTGGGAAAAGAACGTGCAAAATCCCAGCTTTTCCACACCAAAATAGGTCTTGATGGAAATACTAAAGGTAGAGGAATGACGTTTCTTCTGAAGCATTACACAACATTGTATTTACCTTTGCCTGATCAGCTCCACTGAAAACACTGTTTATGTTTAGACATACCAAGCCAAAATGGAACATTTTTCCGATTTTTCTGGCCTATGTGGTTAAGGCAGTCTCAAAGCCATAGTGGATTGTTTCTATTAAGAGGAAAGAAGAATGGTATCAATCAGATAATGTGGAAAACACAGTGCCTTTACCACACTCTTCCTTCTGCAATGCCAAAGCAACCCATCCACCACCAATGCGTTTCCAAATATACTCACAGCTGAACAAACACAGAGGAAAACAAGGGGATACAAGGAATCGCAAGGAATCCTCATTCACCCATATGTGGGCCAGCCTATCGCATGGGCACGCTGCAGACAGGAGCCCTGGGGATGGTGGTGGGTACTGACGGGCAAGAATCAAGGGGAACCTGCAGCACCAGAGTGGGCATCCTCTACCTGCCCCACTGATTTAGGGCAGGAGCATGCCAGCCTCAGCCAAGTAGCTGTGTTGTTTCTCTTTCTCTCCCCTGTATGAGCGTGTGCATGTGATTTAGCTTCTAATTGGTCTGACCACAGCAGGCTTTGCCTTGAGCTGTGGCTTTCTCCACTACCACTACTCACTAGGGCACTAAGCTGTGTAGTGTGGTCAACATGCTGGAGGGAAGGGATGCGATCCAGAAGGACCTTGACAGGCTTGAGAGGTGGGCCATTGTAAACAGCATGAAATTCAATAATGCCAAGTGCAAGGTCCTGCACATGGGTCGGAGCAATCCCAAGCACAACTACAGGCTGGGTGGAGAATGGAATGAGAGTAGGGCTGAGGAGAAGGGCTTGGGGGTGCTGGTGGACAAGACACTCATCATGAGCCGGCAATGTGCCATATGCTGGGCTGCATCAAAAGAAGTGTGACCAGCAGGTCAAGGGAGGTGATTCTGCCCTCTGCCCTCTGCTCTGGTGAGACTCTACCTGGAGTACTGCATCCAGCTCTGGGGTCCCCAGTACTAGTCAGACATGGACCTGTTGGAGTGAGTCCAGAGGAGGGCCACAAAGATGATTAGAGGGCTGGAGCACCTCTTCTATGAGGACAGGCTGAGAGAGTCGGGGTTGTTCAGCCTGGAGAAGAGAAGGCTCTGGGGAGGCCTTCCAGTACTTGAAGGGGCCTACAGGAAAGCTGGAGGGGAACTGTTTACAAGGGCGTGTGGTAATAGGACAAGAGGTAATGGCTTCAAAGAGAAGGAGGGTAGATTTAGGTTAGATATTAGGAAGAAATTCTTTACAATGAGGGTGATGAGGCCCTGGAACAGGTTGCCCAAAGAAGTTGTGCATGCCCCCTCCCTGGAAGTGTTTAAGGCCAGGTTGGATGGGGCTTTGGGCAACCTGATCTAGTGGACGGTGTCCCTGCCCATGGCAGAGGGGTTGGAACTAGATGATCTTTAAGGTCCATTCCAACCCAAACCGTTCTATGATTCTGATTCCATGATTGATTCTATGATTTAGTTGCCCTCAATGAAAGGTTGCCCATTCACTTTAACCTCATCTTCAACTGCTCAATAGACATGTTTACTATAAGCTATTAACATCTTTCAGCTTATGAAGAGGAGAAAAAGCAAAACTCCTCCACCTCACTGTGGATAGATTGTCACAAGTCATAGTTACAGTTAAGCAATCATTGCTCTGCCACTGTCATTACCTGTTTCCCCAGTGACAGAGCAGGGACTATTAAAAATGTTTGGTGCATGGAGACCTTGGAGGTGGCCTAATCCAAGCCCCTGCCTGTAGCACTAGCTCCAGTCAGCCATAGCTATGCCAAGGCAAGTCTTGAAACCTGCCAAGGATGGAGGATTCACAGTCTCCCTGGATACCATGCTGCAGTGTGGTACATTCCTCCTAGCAAGGAAATTTAACTCTTACTGATTTCATCCGTATGTTGGGCAAAAAAAGGTATGAAAGCTATGCCTGGCACACCAGAGATTACCTCTTCTAGGCACTGCACGTTTCTAGTGATACCAAAAAGCAAGGAAGCCAGGGCAGTGACCCCCCAGAGACGAGCCAGCACCCTCTCCCTGGTGCCACTGCTGGCAGGGTCAGCCCACACAGGAACAGCACAGGACGCCTTTCAGCTGCACGGTTGTGATCTTGTGAATGTATTTGAGAGAGAGGGGAAAAAAACATTGGCATTCTAGAAGGAAGAGTGTGGTAAAAGCCATAATTTGGCTGGGATTAAAGAAACCACTGGAAGTTCCTTAGTTTTAAATTTTGCACAGATGTCAACTATACTTGTTCCTACTGTCTTTAATTTAATGTCTGGAATATTGTGGTAATGTAATTCAGATGACATATGACTGGGAAACAGCCAGACCAACAGATTTGTGAAATTTTCTTTTTATGTTTAGATTTAATAAAAAAAAGATCTCTCATGTGTGGCTTTTCTACACAGCAGTGTAAGAAAATGCTCTAGAAAGCTATGAAAAATATCTGTGAAGTGCACTTGAACATGCCTGCAGACAGACCAGAAGGCAGAGGTGCATTGTAGCAGTGGTGGCAACTGCCATTTTCTTGTATTTTCCCAGCTCTGCACCCCATGGCTCTTCCCCGTCCCACCATGAAGAAGAAGAGGCAAATGCCAGCACACTGCATTTACTTCAGTCCCTCAACCCTTTCACCAGGTGCTGGGGTGAAGAAGCGTATAGGCACCTATCCTGAACTGCTTCAGCTATTTCCAAAGTCATCACCCTCGCAGAACGCCGCATGTTTTACTCCATATTACGCATTACAAAGCAGTTTGCTGTATTACAGATGCTCTGGGTATGGTGTTTGGTTGTGACTTTGTGAATAAAGACTCAGGGAAACTAACAAACGGTTTAAAGAACTGCAATCATATTTTTGGTCAAGTGACACAGGTGAGCTAAAATCAGGGTCGTGTTTATCTAACTAGGTGGTGCTCAGACCTGTCAAGTTCCCATAGCAATCGGGAGCTGAAGTCATCTTGATCTCATAGAGATCCAAGAATTTAGCTCACTTTATCTGCTAATATATGGAAAAAGCTTCAGAAATGGTTTTTAACAAATAAAGAATCGAGTAGTTCCCATCTCAGTCTCATTAAAAAAAAAAAAAAAAAAAAAAAAAA
>VXBL01002908.1:601239-636434 GCA_013400195.1 Aramus guarauna | reverse complement strand
AAAAAAAAAAAAAAAAAAGGATTAATTTTAAAGAAAACTCTTGGAGTGACCGGACGCAGTCCTTTTTAGCCTTTCAGCTTCTTCATGACTTATTACAAAATGTATTTGGAGAGCATCATGTTTTTGGAAGAATACTACTAGTACGTAAGAGAATTAAGACAAAATGAACCAAGTGCTGATCCCTAAAGTTGTTATGAGATGATCTTGCCATCATGGTGTCTCCAGTAAGGTCCTGCTTAGCTTGGAGTAAGGTATGAATATGTAGTCCTACCAGAATACCAGTTAAATCCCCCTCTCCACAATGCATTTATAACTACATTCTCTCTGTCCGTGATGTTTTTGCACAGTGGAGGGAGCACTGGTTCCCTAGCAGAGTCCTCTGCGTGCCGGAGGGACCACTGGCTCGTATGATGCCCTGTGGCAGAGGTGCCCAGGCACGGCCGGTGCAGCACTGCCTTGCAGGAGCACGTCTAGGTAAAATAAAACCCTTCGGACTGGTATGTTTAATGCTAAAGTGTATGGAAGTGTTTGAAGAACTCTTCAATAAATGACTTTAAAATGCCAGTCTGGTCTCACTGTGCATACAAGTGACTCGTATTGTTTGGGAACTGTTTGCAGTTGTTGTGTTATGCGACTGCAATCATACAAGTTTCTCCTCAGAAAACACCTTCGAGCTCTCGGCACGCGCAGCAACAGACTCCTACCTCTCTTCATCAGCTTTCTGAGTTAACTGCTCTTTCACTGGCTTTAAATGGGAGTTTATCAACATATTTATTGCCAAATTCTCTTCCTTGATTTAAAAAAATACAGTAAATTATATGGTTCAAAATTTAGCTGCCAAAAGAAAACCATGGCAATCTACATGTATCTTTCTGCTGATCTCTTTCAAGAAAATGTAACACACGCAATTGCCTCAGCAGCTTTGAGATCTAAACTGTTATTTCAAGAAATTTACCCTTTCACCATATTACTGTAGGTCTACAAACGCATACATTTTTTCACTTGAAACGTTGACTCGGCTTTAATCTTAAAACATACGGATGTCATTCTCTTTTTGCTCAGAGGCACTGATGCAACTGAAGAAAAACATTAAGTTTCTGGAGGGAGGCCAAGCTGGATAGCGGCAGTGCAGAGTATACAGTGCTTCCCTTGACATCAGATCTGGAAGCAGATCAGATATGAATGGAAGACCCATAGTGAGTCAGGTTTGCATGTAAACCTCCAGTGAGTCTGGATTAGCTCCAGAAGCTAATGTGATATCAATGAAAGAACTGCACTGTATCCACTTTCAGATACTTTTGCTGCAAAATCAGATTGGTTTTAGTTCCGGGATTAAAATTTGGCCAAACTGTGGGGATAATTTTTTTAAATGCACCCATCAAAACTTCATTAAAGGATTGTTAGGACATTGCACAAAACAATCAGAGCTCAGAAATCCATGGTCAAAGAGGACAGTGTGACCTGCTTAAGTTAAAACAAACAAACAAACAAAACCCACAAAACCAACCAAATTAAAAAAAAAAAAAAAAACCAAACCACAAAAAAGCAAAAAACAGAGCAAGAGATGTTTTGGAGTCCGCTTTCTGTAATACCAAATTTACCTTTCTCCATTTGACAAACATTTATTTTCAACAGAGGGTTCTTGTTATTATCTTTTATTTCCTGTTGGCAATTTCAGGTGGTTTTATCCCTTGGTTGCTGATTGATGGATTTATTAGTTCCTGGAATCCTGGAAGATTTTTGTCTTGGGATTAGAACAATTTAGAGTGAACAAAAAAGTAATTCCTTTCTGAACAGCTTTCAATTATAAATATGTAGGCTATCAAGTATTCCCCTGCTCTTTAAAATATATTTGCTTTTATTGTTTTCTGAAATGTATATTTTACGATTACATCAGTGCTGTTCTGCTCTCTCAATTCTTGCACCAAGTTTTTGAAAAAGAATAAAGCAAATGAAGAAGCCAGGAAGAAACCAAAGCAGACCAATTAATTGCCATTAATAAAGCACCACCTTCTCCTTGTGCTGTGGAAAGCAGCATGCATGTCATGTTCCGCAAATTCAAGGTATATAAATGTTACCAGATCCTCACTTCTACTGGAAAGTTAAGGGTCTTGCTTTTTATAACCTTGCAGTCTCAGAACTTCCTACTTACTGATTTCTTTCTGTTTCTGCTGAACAGGAAGGAAAGAAATACGAATCCATTCTCATTTTAGTGGATAGGTTTAAAGGTGCTCCTTACCCACTCAGAAATAAGTCCCTGCTGTGCAGACCCATCCTAACCTACCACGCTGATAATCTCCCTGGGTCTCTCAAATGTCATTTTGTAGAGCACGGTGAACTCAATATTTGCTTTTTCATGTGTGCTGTGCTGTGTGTCAGTTACATAATATCAAGGTATTGCAAAAATCTATTATATTTCACGGCATCAAGTCAAGTCCAGAATAAATTTTGCTATCTTTGCAAGAACCCAGTATAATTTAAATGTGTTGAATTTGGAGTACATTTGCAGCTAGTAGGTTAGATGTGATCAGAAGGTATACGCTCATTTGCTTGTGTCCCAAGTCAGCAGTAAGTGGGTTAATTCTACATTGCTCCTATCATTTTGGAAGATCTCCCTCTGCCAATAATTAGGTATTTATGCCACTATATCAAAGCTTTTGGGCTTATAAATAATTAACAGATCAAGCATCACATTTTGCATACAAGACATTTAAGATTGCAAGAAGCTCAGAGACACAGAGGTCTTCCATCAAAACCAGAAAGCCAACACGTTACTCTGCTCTCTTTTCTCAAATTTCAGGTATACTATGGGTATCCCCTTCTGTACTTTTCTCTTGACCCCAGTTCTGGGGCTGCCCAGATGTTTTTCTGTTCGGTATCTATGTTGTAACAAGGTGGCAGCCTTGAAAGGCATGAATGGAAATGCAGGGTTTCTTGAATAATTTTGTTTTGATATTTTTGTACCATGCATAAGTATATATTATCAAACAGAGATGAATTCTGTCCTCAGGACTAGACATTTGATGCCAAATTCATTTATTCCTTTATTTGTTCTACAGCTATGAAAGAATACAGTCCCACATATTAAAACCATGCTAAACATTAGCCATGGTCCTGGTTTTAGAATTGTACGTATATAATCTGGTTCCTGCATTCTGCTGAAACCTCTGGGAAAACACCCACTTCAGACTTTTCTCAGGCAGCAGCGGGGCTCTCTGCTCTTCCCAGTTTGTGAATTTACTGGGCTCTTCATTCCCATCCACCTCCTCTCTCCTCTCCTACCGTTACATGTGGACCCAGGGGATCATTCCTGATGTGCCAGTTGGATACAGCCTTCTCTCCCCTTCCTTGCAAGGGAACCTAATATGCTCGTCACATGCATTGCTGGGAAGTTTTCTAATGGTGCTTGAATTTCCAGGCTCACTGCAAATGCCACACCTTTCCTTCGCCACACTCGTGAAATTCAGCTTCCTGATTTTACAATGCCGTATAGGCAGTCTGACACTAGAGTCTTTGCATGTGTGAACTTTCTAGGTAAATGCCAGCTTGACTCATCCCACAACTAAAACTTGCCAGAAGGAGATCCCAGTTTATATATTTGAGCAGTGTTATTGTTCAAGGGACAAGCATAAGCAATTCGTCTTAATTTGAGATGGCAAAGAAATGAGTGAGAAAGACTAGCAACAGATGTACTTTTGTTTTCTTTGTGCAGTGGAAAAACAAAATAGAAACTGAATCCCTGAGTTATTATTTTTGTATGCATATTAAAAAAGATGTCAGGCTGGAGTCGAGGTTTTTATCTAACCAGTACATTTCACACATTAACCCACACTTTTTATGCCCTGCATCCTAAATGAAGTCTCCTTTTGGCTGTGCAGCAGCACTGTATGCAGAGGAAACACTAACAATTTCCCTCTTGCCTCCTCAGTCTGCAGGAGGCATCACTGAGATCCAAGTATAGGAATAACTAACGACTACTGATGACCATATTAACACCAGAGCGAGACGGTATAATCAATAAAGCCAAGGACGGCTCTACAGCTCCAAAAGCTCTGTCCTACATCCTGAGGAATGTCTGTGCATACACCACTTAGATCTAAAATGTGCCATATTATTGATTTCCTTACTCACACTCTGAAAATACCATGTATTGCAAAGGAATAACACCTTGGGATTACATACCCTTTATGTCTACCGAGGCATTAGGCTACCATGTACAACCCCTACACATGAGGCTGATGAGTGTGTAAAAACCTTTTGGCTGTGGTAAATTTAGGGTCCATCACTAGTTGGTGCAACTTACCTTGTCGTGGTGTGGTGGCTTGCGTGCCCTGTCGGGCCAGACTAAAATGTTGCACCCTGGCCCTCCAGGTTGGGGGTTTTGTTTTGGGCTAACAACCCAATCATGTAAAAAACAAAATCTGTTACAGAAACTGCAACAACACTATCCCAGTGGGTTTGATGGCATAGTGTTGTTGCAGCCCTACGCTCCTCGAGGAGTAACAAGGACCAAACAACAAAACAACAACTTTAGGGTGGGTGTAATCTTGAGACCTGGTCCTGTGACACACGGTTATTTCAGTGTAGCCACTTACCTGCCTAACATACGACTGTACTTTTGTCCAATGCTCCACATGGGCTGTAACATGAAAAAACAAAAATCCTGTTGAGGATAAACTTTCATTTTTCTCTACATCTGTAAGAGAATTACTCCACTGACACCTACAAACCACCCTTGAGTAAAGCTTGTGTAAATAAACAGATTTGACCCTTGGAATCAGATGCAATAAACTGAGTTAATCTACTGAAGACAAAAGGACCATTTAATTCTTTGGTACTAATTTTTAAGTCATGAGAAACAGCTAAAAAGTTGCTATACAATCCTTTCCATTTGAGCTCTCAGAGGTTCCAGTTTCACCCATTGTGTTGATCATATGATTTATGTACACCATCCTGATGCTATCCTCAGTACTTTTATCCCAGAAAATGACGATAAAGGTGTATGCGGTCTTTTTTCTAGGTTCCTCTGAAGTCTATGCCCTTTTTCAAATATATCACAAACTTGCTGTCTCCAATTCAAATGCTCTGTCACATTTTTCCTGTCTCTTCAGAGCCTCCTCTACATCTCATTTTTCTTTCAGGAGAGTAGCTGCTGGGGTCCTTCTTTGAGGCTCTCGGCAAAGCTCAAAAGCCAAACAAAATACACAGAAGCCTCTGAACTAGATTTCCATTTTTCTACAGGACTCTTGACCTATCGGTCTTCTCAATCTTAAGGGTCAATCACCACAAGAATTAGCTCCTACCCTGTAACTTAATAGTGACCCTTACCGTAGACAAGCTATTCCTTGTCACCATCCTGGCAAGGACACAAAACCTGCCGGCTTCACATCTCTCCTCCCTACATCACTAGTCCCTTTTTTTCACAAACACCCATCTTTCCACATCTGCATCCACAGCTGTAGGAGTGGGGCCTGACACATCTGCAGGCTCAAGGCAGCAGGCTGAACCTTCAGGACTCGCTTAAGTCATGGAGAGCTGCCCGGCATGGGTACTCTGTTGTCCATAAGGGGGGGGGATTCAACTTTGACGTGTAATGGTTTGGGTTGTAGACCTAAAATCTAGCTCTAAATCCTGATGTGCTAAACAAGTAAGGTTACGCAAGTGTTGGGATTGCAGAAAAAATCCCACTTAGATATCACTTGCATAAATACTCACATCTGTGCATGTTTATGGGCTCACAGGCTCAGGACGGCATACATCCCAACTGCAGCTCAGCTCCAGAATTCACCTCTCATTGCAAAGAATTTGGTCCGTGAGAAGCAAGCAATACTTCTTATAAATGAGGTATAATTACTCTTGATAACGTAGTATAACAATACATCCAAATACTACCAACTGCTGCAGTTTAAGAAGTCATAACAGAGTTGGAAAAACAATCGAAATGCCAGTTTGCTCAGGGCATTGCACGTAAGGGGTGTGTGTTTGTCATTAAATGAAAGGCTTTTCACTGGTGAATTAGTATGAGCAAATTCACCGATGATACTGGTAACACCACGTTCATTTTCATACATGAGTGTAACACAGGGTGACCAGGTGGTTATTGCTAAATGGAGGTTTGCGAACGCTCACTAAAATGGTTAGGCTGCAATACCAGTTGTCGATCTGAGGGATTTCTGTTGACTTCTCCAGAAAAAAGGAAGAAAAAGATGGATCCAGGCATCCGTCCTTATAAACACAGTTTAAACAATGTGATTTCACAGTTGCTTAAAAGTCACGGAGCAGCTGCGTTGAAATTGTAAAATCTGCAGTTTTATTATGCCAATGACTTTCTATTGGCCTCAGTCATAAAATAACATACTCCTCACTGAAGTTCTCTGCTAAACAAAAAACACATCCAGACTGACTAAAAATCAAACTCAGACAAGCAAAAAACAATTTGGCCTCCATCTCACTGGGCTCGATTGGTCCAATAATAAACAATTTTATTTTTCTTCCTTGCTGCTACTCCTACTGATAATTACCTTATTCCCAATGGAGAAAATAAAGCACTGAAAAGTAACTATTGCTGAGAGGAATTCACAAATAATACTTCGTCTTCCTGCAGGACTTAGCGGCACGCTGAAATTTTTCTACCTTCTTCTGTTACTGTTTTTGTACAAATTTCACATTTGCCAGCTGCAAATGAGGATCTGCTGAGGAGGTTTCTCTCCAGCAGAAAAGACAAGTGAGTCCTGATCATTCACTACTGCTTGGAAGTTCAGGTGATGGCTTTCAAACAAATTACTGCTTCTGGAGTAATAACTATTTTTAGCCTACATCTTCTGTGCCCATGTTAGAGGGTACATTAAGGTCTAGTGTACTGTATACTTTAGTCAGAATAAAAATAGGTTCTAAATATAGCACTTACTTGAACGCAAAATAGATGTTCCAGATAATACTTCAGGCAGTGAAACTACTAAAACACTGTACTGCTCATAAATATAATGTCAGGGAATCGGGGAAAACAGCCGTTTTCATGATTTCCGTGACGACAGGTAATGTTTGAATCACATACTTCAAAACAGGGAAGACATAGGTAGGAATATTGCCCTTTGCTCATTTAAAGAAAATGTTCTAAATCTGATTTCCCGGTGCTTTTTAGCCTCAATTTTCTAATATTGCATGTGGTTTTTTAAAGCTTTGTACTCTCTGACAACAGTGCCTTGTCAAATATTTGAAGGACCGCATGCCAGGATAGATGGGGTGCAAAGCCTTCTTGAGGACTCTGTAAACAGTCTACTATGATTTGCATCAAATTATATTTGTACGGGATTGAGTCCATTAATTTTGTACTTTTAATGGTATTTACCAGCCATACGACAGGATAAAAGATAACATGGTGCACTGTGACTATGATCAGAGTATCAAATACTGAATCAGTAGGAAGCCTCAAAAGATGTTCTGATTATCCATGTACATTTCTTCGATTTAATTCAGTCTGTTGTTATGCATACCCTTAGATTTAGAAAACAGTGAATATTAATCTTCTGAAAGTATAAATAAAATTGATCTCTGTGGACATTATCTGATGACTCATCTGTTGGACCGGGTAGAAATTCAGTTACTATCAAATAAATTTTATTTTTGGAACAGCTACAGCTAATGCCGTCATCATGCTGACAATGTGTACCATTTAACCTTAGGGCTTATATTAATTTTACAGTGGAACTAAAACCATAGACCATGATCATTTAATAGACTACCTAGGTACACAAGCATTGGGCTGAATCTGGATTTCTATGCACTCAAAAGGACACCAAATTGCTACTGTTCAGCTTTCAGGGTTAGTAGCCTATTGAATTGGAAGGGGCCTATCGTACCTCTCAGAGATAAGATTTCAGATTGCTTGCAGACTCAGCCTGATCCTCTTAAACTATTTCTGGTTTTATATTAGGACGGCAATGGCAAATGGATTATCTCATGCAGGTCAGCAAGAATTATTCAGTCTTCTGTCTGAATCCCACCTTGACCTTCCACTTCAAAACTAGCGCTCGAAGACTGAGAGCACCGTACAAGTCTCTGCTTTGAGACCCACGTCACAGATGAGTTATACTCCCTGAAGCATCATAAACCCACACTGTGAAAAAAACTGACAGCTAACAAAATTGATTTTTTTTTTTTAATTATCTGATGCAACGTGTCACACAGATTTCCAGGCAGTTCACACCTCCCAGAGCTGTTGTTTCAGGTATGTGGAAACACAACTATGAATGCATTAATTCTCTGAAAATTAGTGACTGTTTCTTACAAAGCCAGAGTTTCCAATACCAAAGGTGGCAACTGGGAAGAAATGCTGGTAGGGTGCACCACCATGTGTCTCCATTTGATCTCCATACAGATGGAAAAGGAGGGGATCACAAGGAGTGCAGGATGATTCCTGGAAATCTGGGATAAATCACACGGAAGATGATTCAGCCCACTCTGGTGCTGGGAATTGATGCTTCACTGCACTGCCTGCTGGATTCTCCATTAGCCATACAAGCAACCCGGGTTCTAATTTAA
This sequence comes from Aramus guarauna, assembly GCA_013400195.1. Lineage (NCBI taxonomy): Eukaryota > Metazoa > Chordata > Aves > Gruiformes > Aramidae > Aramus > Aramus guarauna. Next base: position 627,893 of record VXBL01002908.1, on the reverse strand, counting down.
GTACCCAAGCTCTCACATACTGTATTTATATTTGGCATGTAAATTCTCTTGAGCAAAAATACTGAGCCCAGGTTACACAGACTGTGATAAAAGGCATAGGTTCACCCCAGCAATTTTTTTTTTTTTAAATTCAGTAAAGCTTCCAAAAATTCTGGATGGTAAAAAACTACCAATGATGAAAATCATAAAACCACAGTTTTAGTATCAATAATAGCTTTCAAGTAAACTGGACATTCTGAAATTTCCACATCTTCATCAGAAAAGCTGTATGATTTGCCTTCCTTAAAACAAGAGACAGACATGTCTTAGCCAAAGCATGCTTCAGTTTCATTTTGAAATATAACATCTTGCAGAACTAGTCTCTCTTTTGCATTTTATTTTCAATAATAACAATAAAAAAAACCCCCGTCATACAGCAATGGACTGTAAAGCAGACTGTTATCTAATGCAGTGAAGCACAAAGCGTGATTTGTGTTTTCTTTAACTGATTTAAATCACAGCTGAATTGCAAATACTTCCTTGTCAGAGAGACTGTAAAATCTGGGCAGCTCTAGAGTTCTAGCAAACCTGAACATTGACCTTGCACATCTTTTCTTTCCCTTTTTGAATGCTCATGAACTTAATTTGAGTGTAAGTGTTTCAAGGATCAGTCTGAAACAGTGTTTTTGAACTCAGCTGGGTCATAGGAACTTTCTCAGCACTCTATTCTAATTTGCAGTTTTGCTATAATAAAAGCCCCAAATATATTGCTACTGTCTAGACGTTTTATCTGAAACAAGTGTCCTTTGTAGTCTCAGAGGACTTTTCTATTTTATTTCCAGTAAATCAAAGTCTGTGAAAAGCTTTGGTTCTTATTAAGACATACCCTTCACAGTCCAGCGACTGCCAACGGAGGCAAGCCATTGACAGTTCATTTACATATAAGTGATGACTTCCATCAGGTAGTTGGCTCAAAAATACAATGGACATTTAGAGCATATCCAATATTTCGTGTTCTTTGATGAGCATCAAGTGCCAATTTATACATAGAAACCAACTATTGAAAAGTGAAGGTTTCTCTTCACTGACCTTACACTGTCTTTTGCAGATCTGGAGTGACATATTGTCATTCCGCTAAACACAAGTTCATTCCTCCAAAGAGGCGTGTATAGCAAGCTGGTATCAAGAAACGTGAAAACAACCATTAAGTTTCATCGAAAAATGCTCTGGCTGCATTCACTGGTAGTGCAAGTCACCGCATTTACTGTAAAGCAGCTAGCCAGGTTTGGGTTTGGGGAAGGGGGGGAGGTCTGACCCCCGCGGTGGGCTGCAGCTGGCTCAGGCAAACACAAAACAGGGTTCAGTCCTTAGGTGCTACGGCAAGTGGAGGAGCAGAGGAACCAGTGGTGAACCGTACCCAAAGGTCTGGCAGTAACAGGAGATGATGGACGTGCACTCGATCTCTGGAGAGGATGAGGGAGAGTAAACCACTCAGGTTAATGTTACTTTACTTAGGGTGTTCGCTATTGGAAAGCATTACTTACAAGGTCAAGAGCACAGCTGAAGATTTTTTTAGAAATAATAGAAATATAATAATAGAAAATTACAGTTAATAATTAAAAATAATAGGAAAATAAATCAAATAATAATAATAAAAATACTGAAAAAGACTGAAATGGGCAAAGGGGAACATGTGTACCCTCCTTCCAGTAGCTGGACCGAGCCAGAGTACATGTCCTGCAGTAGCACCTATTCAGACGATTTTTCACCCTTGTGTTAAAAAGAAGGAAGGAGAGGAGAGAAGCAGCCTTCCAATTACCCTCCTATTTCCAAAGCAGGCAGAATCCACGCAGCAGCAGCAAATGCTTCAACTCTTCTCCAAAGTGTTCTCTGAGCCCAGGTTACCTCAAAGCTGCAGCTTTGGGTTGTTCGTATGTAACATGCTTACGCCTTCAAACTAAGCAGCAGCAGGGTGTTTAACTGATAACATTTTTAATCTCAGAAATTATAATCGATTGACTTCCTTCTGCCAGATGCTTAAGCACCTTGTTTTGGCAGAAGGGGCAGGACCAGCTGGGGATGGGCAGTTGGAAACTCCTGAAGGCATCAGCTGGCAGTGGGTAGACACTTCTCCCTGAGCAGCACATCTATTTCAGTGGGTCCCCATTGCCTCTCACCTCCAGGTGGGCTGGATGCTGAACCAGCTGCTGGTGTGCCTGTGCAGCAACGGGGAAGAAAACTCTGTGAAAATAATATCCCTTAGCAAATTTCTTGCCTCGGTTGTCAGCTGTGCTTATGGAACAAAAGAAACAAACCCTGCCTGCAGTCCTCAATACCTGCCTCCATGTTGCACAACCGATTTATACCAGTTTCAGGGACACTGCACCCATTAAGAAAAATCAGAGGTGCCATTTACTCTTTCAGGCCCCAAATTCTGAAATATTTACTGAATTTTTACTGAAGGATGTTGTCTCTCCATTTACAGGAAGACTATCAGCGTAGCGATTTGTCCCTTGCAGAAGTTAAAGAAAAAAGACCTAAAAAAAGAAAGCCAGTGGCTTATATGTTGCCCTAGGAAGGTTACTGGTTGGTACAATTTTACATATTTCTTCTGAGTTGACTACGTCATAGTGTTTTGATCGTTGAATCCATTATGTACATTGCACACTGATTCAGCCCATCATATGCAAATAGATAAGTATGTTTTTAAAAAAAAACGGTCTAAAATTATATAACCTGCTGGATTTTCACATGTAATTTTATGTCCTTGTTAAGGAGGTCTTCAACTTGAAGAGTCCTGTGTCCTGCTTACTCTCAGATGTAAGATTCTTTCCCTGCAAAAGAGTGTCTTGGAACTTGATTTCTACAGACTTTACCAGCTACTTTTCATGCTGTGGCACCAGAATTCCTGATCAGAGAGGGGATTTTCCTTTTTTCACTCTCTCATGGAAGAAGATGCTAATGCAGCTGACACTTGAAAATCAGCTTTCTTTGACTTTCGCTGGGGATATGCTGCAATAAAAAGTAAACATTTATTAATCAGAATTATAACAGCAGTTTAATAATTAGAAGTTTGACAACAAAGGCCAATAAAATTTCAACACTAAAACCCCCCAAATTTTACATTCTTGGGAGAAGACTGATAAATGTCTTTGCCAGCTGATATTATTCAGAAAACCTAGGATGAATTTTCGGACTGTTTCAGGGAGGCCAAGCTCATATTCTAAATAAACAAATCATTAAGCAGAGTGACTGGATCCGACTCTGTTTACACACCCATGTTGTATTTGCAAGCAAAGCTCAGTTCAAATGTCCAAGTAAAATGTGAAATTGCTAAGTTATTCCTAGTTTCAGTTATTGGATTCCCTTCAGTCAGTAAGTTTTCAGGCCGTATAGAACTGTTTTCCATGTGATCAAAGAGAAATTACTGCTGTTTTGGATTACTTTCAATTCTTTAAAAAACTTTTTAAATTTATAAACCTCATAACACGTCCTTAATTTGGCCATGCTATAGCATACAGGTTTTTAGTTTCAGCATTTGCTAACACAGTTGCTCAGTAACATTTTTTTTTTATTTTTAGGGGAAAAAAAAAAAGAAAAAAGTTGAGCCAGATATGTAAAATGCAATCCTTACAAAAAGTGAAAGAGCAATTTTTAACATTTTATAAAGCAAAATAATCGAAAAGGAAGATATTTACCATGTCGTCCTGTAACTCCAGGAACCTCCCTATTTTATTTATTCTGAAGTGGGTCCTTGTTTTGGTGTATAGTAGCGGAATGGGAGAGGAGCTTGCTCAAGAAATTTTTCTCATCCTGACCAAGGCAAGGAAGAAAAATATTACTAGCACATGACAAGAGGAAAGACTTATTAGCACCCATCAAGAGGGAAGAAAAATAGGACCAAAAATACACTCCTGTACATCAGCCAGTCATACCTACAGAAAGATATAGGAGCTGACACAGAAGCTCCTAAGTACGAACACTTTACTTCCCCCAAACCGAACACATTTTTGTAATCTCTATGTCCCCTGGAGAAACACTCCTAAAATGCAAGTGAAAGGGGAGTGCTAGGGAGCCAGGTATGACTGCATTAGGCACACAAGGTCATGCTTTGCATGGTTCACCAAGGATAGAAAAATACATATTTTTTACACTTAAAAGTTCACGGTAAGAGGAGGAAGAAATACTGCTTTCTGTACTACATTCCTAAAGCAGACCCTTACCAACTCAGCTTGTTGCACAGAAGTGCCTCGCACAGTAAATACTCATTTGAAAATAGGACCAACACCATCCAGAGCTATGTTCTTCATATGTATTTTGGCTTGCTTTAAAGTAAAATAAAATAACATATATTTAGCTTTAAAATGGCACATATTTGGCACAGTTTTTATGAATAGGAGTTTACCATGTGGATATTACTTTCTACAGAAAATAGACTATTCAAAAGAAATAACAAGAGCAGGATGCCTTCTAATATGTTCCAAAAGTAGAGAAAACAAACACACACACACAGAGACAAACAAATAAACAAAGGACTTTATTCCGCAAATACTTTCACATGTGAGAAAACAACACTTTGCTGCCTCCACGCCAGTTGTTATTTTTGCAGGAAGGAGGACCGATTCACTTCTGACAAGACTAAGATTAATGCCACCAGAGTAACAGGTAGTCAAATGTCTTCCACAGACGTAAACCAACTTTTTCTTCTTCATTATTACAAGAGAGGATTCAAATGATGCACACAGACATGTACACACACACACTCCCGTTTCGTGCATTTAACCACTACCACGGCATTGAAGAAGGTTGGGTCAACAAGTCCCATAAATGCCATTACTGCTGATGGTGAACTTGCAATTGAGATTGTCAGGAGGCTTTGTGCCGCAGACAGACTTTGTGGGGGAGGTCAGGGACTGGGCAGGAAATGAACACCTATTTAAAGAGTTTTCCTTCTTGCATCACTGTGGTCAGCACAGCCAACACCATTTTGGCCACTGTGTTACTCCTGCTGTGTCTCGATGTCGAACATGTTCCTTATGAATCCTCTTAAAAGATTATTTGCACCTTTAACATTCTGACTGAGCAATGCAGTCCTCTGATAGTCTCCAACTGGAAAATACAATTGGAATCACTGGAGAGTAATTATAAAGAGTATAGAAAGAAACTATTGCCAAGAACATTTATATTATGATTTCAAAGTCTAACCAAGCTTCTCCTCCATCAGTAGTGAAAACAAGGAGACAGGAGGAGAATAACAACAGAAGGGATAAGAAAGAGAAGCAGCTGGAAGAAATAAGCAGGAAGCCCCAGAATGGAAACTCTTTTGGCAGGATCTGTGGAAAAAAAAAACCCACATCCATAGAGCTGAACTGTATAAAATAATCCATTTACAAATAAAGATTTAAATAATACACATATTTAAACTTTGCTATTACCTATTCTGTTCAAGTAAAGAAAAAAAATGGACCTTTGATAGTTTAGAGATCAGTACAAATAAGAAGGGTCAATTGAAATTGATTTCTTCCTTTGCATGGTGCACTTGGTCTCTTCAGGTTTTGCACATGGAGACTGTCTCACCAAAACCCTCCTTGTTGCATAGAGTACTTGTGGCTTCTCAAAGTCTCATCAGCACTGAGATGTGCCAGAAGTGGGACTGGGTAGTGGGAAGTACAGGAAACAGCGCCAGAAGTATTTCATTAAAAAAAACCAACCAAGAACCAGCATGTTGTTAAATCAACAAAAAACTGACCACACAAAGTATCCTTCACATTTACTCTTCAACATACTTGTAGAGCAGATAAACAAAAAGCTGTTGTAAGCTGGGTCTCCAAGATAAATCCATGCTCCCTAAAAATTAACTTGTAGTGTTCACACGTGAAGCTGCACAAGCGCACTGCACAGCAGAGGCAGCCACTTTATAATTTCTTAATGATGCATTGCAAGGAGATACTGATACTGAATATTTTTCCTGTGGGGAAAAAAATTAGAAAAGTCTAAAACAGATCATTTAAGTGAATTGGTTTTGATGTGTCCATTTCTGCAACTGTTCATTGTTTTTGATAAATGCCTTGAACACACTTTGTGACTGTAATAGATTGCCTTGGTCATCTGCCTCATTTTCTTCATCTTGAAAGTTAGGATGATGCTGAACCCTTTTGCAATCATTAATCATCTACTATTGTTTTAAAAGCTATAGAAAAATAATGTATCACTTGTTGTTAAAAGTGCAGCAGTAAATATACATCTTACACTGGTCACCATCAGAGGTACAGCAGCCTAACTCACCCCAGACAAAGCTACTCTGAACTGCATAAAGGCAGAATTGTATGACTTTGTCACACGGTTGGCAGCAAATCCAACTGCAAGTTCTAGTCACAGGGGAAAGACAAAGAACTACCAAAAGCATTTTTAGGTAGTATCACAAAAACAGGTATTCAGATTTTGCATAGCTGGCCACTGAAAACTGATGAAATTGAAGATGAAATCAAGCATGACCTGGAACATGGGCAGGTAAAGCGAGCAGGGTCAGTTTGGACCCTTCCACAAGAAGGAAGCTATAGGCTGAAATCTTGAGTGATACCCCTCTTGAGCTTCCTAGCTAATTCTTCTTAGCATGAATGAATCATATTTAAGTTGCTTTTTAATTTTAAGGTATTATGTGTATTAGAGAAGCATAAGTCACCTTGCCTGTTTAGAAGGATGCTATTGCATCTGTTTACTGCCATTAGACATTAAAAGTACAGTTATACTCATTAAAAAAGACCATGATGATATGCCATTTTATTTTTGAACCACTGGTATTCCTGTCACTGTTTAGGATCGTAACTATATTTTTTATAACAAAAAGAATTTTGGGTTTGGTTTTTTTTCTTTTTTACTTCAGCTCTTTGCGGAAGCAATGGAGCTATAAAAACAGCCTCAGTCCTATGCTGGCTCAAGTTAGCAGCAATATTGTACTGTAAGTTTCTGTTGCAAAAAAAAAAAAAAAAAAAATCATTAAAAGCAAAGATGACAGCTTGACTTTCAGATCACAGGCAGAGTTACAGGGCTGGCATGTAAAGAAAAAAAATCATATTCTTATTGGATACAAATTCTCTGAGATAATAAATATGGAAACCTATAATGACATTTTTGGTCAGTTTCCTGAATATAACTAATACTCAGATAGTCTGCTGTTTCACAGCCTTGGCTGCAATTTACAGTTATACATAGGCAGGTTTCCCAACTCATAACACCGGCAACAAAAAGTGAGATGTACAGAGGGGTGTGAACAATGGGAAAAAGCAAAGAATTCTAGCAGAAATTAAGAAATGGGTGAGCATTAGAAAACTTAGACCTTTTGTCTACATTTGTTAGCGAAATTTGGAGTTGAGAAGACAGGACTGGCCCTCACCCATGAAGAATGGCATTGCCTCACAGAAGGTCAGGGGAAAGGCTGCCAGCCCATGGAGATACAGCCTCACCTTGACTTCAGAGCAGCACCAATGATCAAAAGTTCAGAAGTGTTGCCTGCCTCCAATGAAAAAAAGTTCCCCTGCCTTCAGCATATCTCTTAAAGTTGGAAAATCCAATGTAACAGCACTTGGAGAAAGGCAGGAATGACTTGAGTATCTGAAAGCTCCTGGGAGACAAATATGGTAATTTTAGAAGTCTATACTTAATAGAACCATAGAATGGTTTGGGTTGGAAGGGCCCTCAAAGATCACCTAGTTCCAACCCCCCTGCCATGGGCAGGGACACCCTCCACTAGACCAGGTTGTCCAAAGCCCCATCTAACCTGGCCTTGAACACTTCCAGGGATGGGGCCACCGCAACCTCTCTGGGCAACCTGTTCCATAATACTACTATAAACCAATTTCAAATTCACAAAGTGTGAATACATACAGTGTTATGTATGTGACGTAAAGTCATGGGATCCTCTTAAAATATAATTCTATGGTCCTCTTAAAATACATTCAATGAGTACCAGCCTTCTCACTGTCCAGTTCCTCCAATGGGTCCAGTGATTACTATGTATATAAGATTGCATTATGATCTAACAGCTTGGAAAAGCTAGTGTCTCGAATCATTCATTACTATTTTAAAACCAGAAGCACAGAAGCTGGAAGAACGTAATTTCAAAATGAGTTGAAGTGACAAAAGGAAGCAACAAACAACAAAAGACAAATGATACTTAAATATTAGCTAAGTTACAAACTTGAAAATATTCTATTATATTTTCTTTACATATAATATGAAGCTGCTTCATCATGTCTCCATTAGCACTTCCCATATCTTAGCTACAGTATATGTATGCTGATATGGGGTTGTGTTCTGTGCGTTACGGCTGGTTATGTATTTCTCAAAAGTTAATCCACTTTGAAATTTATTAAGCAGTAAAAGTAAAATTCTATTAACCTTAATGGGATTTACACGAGGGAATTCACACTTAATATGGATGCAACACTGATGCTTAAAACTGTTGCCAGAAAAAAAAAGACAGGCTTAGTGTAGTTAAAGCAAAGCCATCACATTTTCTATTTATGTAGTCCTTCACAAGGGTAATCCTCTGTGTATTAAGGAGAGAGGAAAAAGCCACAGACTGGTTAGTGTTTAAGCTTCTCAGATGCCAAGTGAGATAACTGCATTTGCCAATAAAGGGTGGTCTTATTGGTGTGGGACTAATAAACATTGGTAGAAGGATGGGAAGGCATTATCTTCAGTTTTGTTACAGGTCCTGAAAGTGCTATTGCTCATATTTTCTACTGTATAATGCTGTACAATAACACTGCTATTGGAATATGTTCCTTGTAATGATACAATACAACACAAAATACAATATAACATAATATAATATAATAGTATTATAATGAATACAAATTCAAATTCTCCCTGTACCAGCTTTTCCTCACAACGAAACTAAAGTAAAACTCCTCAGATTTTTCTCAAGAGAATATTCATCTCTACTGTTTCCAGGGTAAAATTAATTGTGGAGTAGCCTCTAAATCATCTAGTTAACACATGGGAGATGATTGACTTAATTTAGAAAGGCTGAGAAAGCTCTGAGTAGTGATCCTGAATTCACTTTTCCAAGAAGAAAATTATCAAAGTACCAAAATGTAAGATTGCTGAAGAGCTGAGATTTCAATGGGAGGTTGTTCAAAGGGGACCACTTAATGGTGGATACCTCAGAGTGAAGGCTTGTGCTGGTTTTGGCTGGAATAGAGTTCACTTTCTTCATAGTAGCTAGTACAGGGCTGTGTTTTGGATTAGTGCTGAAAGCAGTGTTGATAACACAGCGATGTTTTCGTTACTGCTGAGTAGTAAGACAGAGTCAAGGCCTCTTCTGCTCCTCCCCCCATCCCACCAGGGGGAGTGAGCGAGCGGCTGTGTGAGGCTTAGTTGCCAACTGGGGCAAAACCACGACAGGGCTGAACAGAAAAACATAGGGATCCTGGGGCTTGATGCCTCACCTGTGCCAGGGAGGAATGGTATTGGGAGCAGATCCTGCTGCAGGAGTGACAGCAGAAGCTGGAGAGCATTTTGGCTCCTGCAGATACAACTGTAGGAGTCCCTGGGCTTTCAATCTTGGTGGGATGACACACAGGAGCTGTAACAAGTAGATAACTCTTCTGAGGATGGCCACAGTTAAGAAGTTGTATTTGAAGTGGTTTCATGGGTTTCAAAGTGGCACATCAGACACATTTTGGGTAGTTATGTGATAGAAAGGTTGAATTATTTGTCCTGGCACTTTGTCCTGGGAGTACGTTTCACTCAAAGCAAGCAATGTTACCGAGGTGGTATCTTGCTCTAGCAGCCTTATATACCAGACACAATGAGAACATTCGTAATATTGAGGTCTAATGTTCTGCAGAATAAAATCAAATAAAAGCCCTTGGAACAATCATGAAGGAGTTAGAAAAAGAAAATGTTGTGCAAATTACTTAGAAACATCTCAGACTTCACAAGGTTCCTAATTTGGATTCCCTGACATAAAAATAGCAGCCTGAAACAAAACTACTGAAATAATGCTGTAGTACAAATAAATTGGTAATTTTAGAATAAACCACATTGTAAATGCACTTAGATATACTGACATTAACATGCAGTCTGACATGATGAAAAAGAATCACTTTTTTATGTTACTCTTCTTTCCTTAGGAATGAAATATTCACAATATAAAGCCTTTCTCATGCTCTTCGCATTTTTGCCCTTCTTTGACAATGCAACTCTGATACCCTAACACTAACATAAAGCTTTCTAATACCCATTTGCAGCTAGAAGTCTGGTTTGTTATTCCATATATGTCATTCTGCCCAGAAGTGTTCTGAAGACAACCATTTTAAAGCCAGTAAAGTTGAGTTCCTCTCTGCACAACATGATCTGCTGTGTCAACATTCTTCACTACCTAAGATAAACTATGCAAACATCTGAAAATGAAATTAGACGGTGCAGAGATGAATTTAATGGTAACTATCTTCTGAACACAGAGATAATTTGATTTTGGTTTTACAGTAAGCTTTCTCATACAGAGTCAGGTTACATACTGTGATTCTAAGCCTCGATCTTTTCTCTCCATGTGGGTAGAAGGTCCATTTGCAAGGGCATTTGCATTTGAAGATTTGGAGCTTCTGTATTTTGGATTGTGTTCTCCTTTTCATCACATAATTGCGATAATAGAAGCATGACAGAAAGTGATTCATCTTTACATATGTGTGCCAGGAATCTAGAAATGGTGATTGATTTTGGACATAGCAACTGGTCTACCTAGAAAAAAAGAACAGGCAGCACAGGACGAAAGTCCTGTGCCAGTCTTCTAATAACATGTCTGAGACTGGACAGTCAGGTACCCAAATCTTCATTTGAAAAAACCACTCAATAGAAGTGATAGAAAATATTTTTTTCATAAGCCCACCAAATTTAGTGTAACCTTTCCCTGACATCCAAACCCCATAGGATCATGGCTTGTATCTGTAAGCAGCAGCCTGCCAGACCAGCAGGGGCCCGGAGTCTTTCAGCATTGCAGCACACAAACGCGCTAACTATGGACTGCAACAAAGAGGCAGGACTGGGCATGACCCCACTCATGGTTTCGGTACTCGCTGCCAATGCAGAGCATGCCAGCTTCTCGTCAGAGCATATACGCACTTGCTGGTGGCTTAGATCACGCGGCAGGCGGAGTGCCTGCATGGTGGGTGAGGTCTCTGTTCACTTGCTGCTCTCGCAGACAAGCATTCAGGTTCCCACCAAACTCATTGAACACTACATTTAATGCCTAGTCCCACACTGGATATGAACAGCAAGTAGTTCCCCACAGTGGCTGCACTCTGCAACCAGGGCTTAGAAATAGTGTCTACATGCCTATCTGGTTCGGAAAAGTAGATTAGCCATCCCACAAGAGCTTTCTCTTGAACCGTCTAACACACAGGGTGAGAAAACTGAACACCTCTGAACATTTATGCTATAGTCCCTTGCGGCGCACTGAACTTCATGATGAGATCATTGAAACAAATACTGCATTGCTTATCTTGTATTTCCATTTTTTGTAGTGATATTGAGGGATTTTTTTACATTGAAATATCTGTCTTGAATAAATGAGGATAAGAAACATGCAGTACATTGCTACATATTTTCAGTAGCCCTTATGTTGTTTTCACCCTGTGAATGTTCTTGAGGGGAAATATACCACAAGAAAAGATATATACGAAAGGAAAAAGTAGTCATACTGAGTTCTCTCTCCCTTCCTTCTCATATATCTGTCTTTATGCTTTCTGCAAAGTATCCACATGGCTGATGGGCCACATGAGAAAGGATAGAGAGAAATATGGAGCAAGAAAAAAAATTTGAAAAGGTTTATTTCCCTTAAAAAACTGCAGCAAGTGGAGAACAGGCAATATAATTCTTTCCTAATATTCTAAATTCTTTGCCATCTCGAATCATATTCAGTGAGGACGCAGCCACTGCATCTGTACTTCCTTGCTAATTTATCATGCTGCACCATGCTCCAGTAACCAGCTTCCCCCAACGTCCAGATCAGGCACCAGTCTGGATCAATACGTATCCAGTCATAATTCTGCGCTGCTAAAACCCACAGAGCAGGAAACGGAGGTGCGAACAGGTTCAGGCACATGGATGCAGGAATTCAGAAGACCACTAATCTGGACAAGCAGAGATAGGACATTTGTAAGCTGGCTGTCCAAGACCAGTTTATTTTCTGCTTTATTTTCTGGTTCACCAGTCATGTTTATATGTGTGTGTGTAACATACAGACACATACACACACATATATGCATATATATGTAAGTTTATATATGCGATCTTCTCTTCTCAAGTTTGTACCTATATTACCGTCAAATATACAATTAAATTATTATGATTCACTTTGTTATTTAAAATACTACTTGCATGTTTCTATAGATTTCATTGCATCCCTTTTTAAATAAATTCATGAAATTATTTTTACATAGCATTGCAATTAATTTTAGTTGAATATTCAGCCTTAATGGAATTACTATTTAACAGATTTCTGCAATCTGTCCAAGACTGTTTGCTAAAGAACAATATTATTTCTACTGCTGCATTTGAAGCAAGAATTCCTTGAACTCTGAGAAACAGAAAATTAGGATTTCACAACAGAATATTAGATCATGTCATTATACAATGCTCCTGAAACATGCAAACATACCCACACATCTGGGAAGATGTTGCTACAAAATATCTCTCATGCAAGTAATCCTTACTCAGCCTTTAGTCAAATTCCAACCATTCAACAAAGCTTGCAATTTCCTGAAAAGTCAACATTTTCTTTCAGAGAAAGTGGCTGGGGAGTCAGGTGATGAAACAGAAATGATGAAATAAAAATGCTAAATCAAGAATTTAAGAGATAATGCATAGTACTCAATTAAATCCCTTTGCAATTTTTTTTCCCTTTTGCTAAGATGTATTTGTCAACAATTTTTATATCTGGGAGCAAAAAACTCATCAGTTGAAAGCCAGTATGTAGTTAGCAACAAACACACCTTTTGTCCTATAAGGATTTACTGTTTTATCAACAGGTGAATCTTGGGAAAACAACACTTCAGTCTTCTGTCAGGATTAACTGGGGATGGCTGAGCATCTGCCTGCCAGTGGGAAGCGGGGAATGAATTCCTTGTTTTGCTTGGCTTGTGTGCATGGCTTTTGCTTTATCTATTAAATTGTCTTTATCTCAACCCACGAGTTTTCTCACTTTTACTGTTCTGATTGTATCCAATGACAAGTTGTCTTCAACGGTCTCCTAGAATCTCCTTTTGCCCTGCTGTGTTGTCTCTCCAGCAGATATTGGAGTGGTTAAAATCCCCCATGAGGACCACGGTCTATGAATGCAAGGCTACTTCCACCTTTCTGTAGAAGATCTCATCTACCTGTTCTTCCTGATGAGGCAGCCTATAGCAGACACCCACTACAATGTCTCCAATCCCCACAAGGTCTCAGTTGGCTCATCACCCATCCCTAGGCACAGCTCCATGCACTCCAGCTACTTTCTCACATAAAGCGCAACTCCTTCCTCTCATCTTCCCACCCTGTCTTTCCTAAAGAGTCTGTATGACTCCATTGCAGCACTCCAGTCACGTGAGTCATCCCACCATTTCTCCATCATCCCAAGATCACAGCCCTGCACCTGCATACACATCTGTAATTCATGATGCTCATTCCCCATACTGCATGTGTTAGTGTAAGGCACTTCAGAGAGGCACCCTGGCATGTGGATTTCCCAGAAAGGGTCGGGGAGGGGGTTCCCCATAACGGTGCTTTGCAGGCACTTCCTTGCTTACATGCAAACGCTTGAGGTGACTCTGCTTAAGCCCTGTTTTGTTGACTACGTGTTCCCTTCATTCACGTCACCCCAGGCCCTTGCAGAAGACCCAAACAGCACAGTACAGCCTTGTCTTTTAGCTGCTGTAGTCCTTTTTTTACACAGGCCCTGAGTAAAAAGTCCCAAAGCCTCTGGTAAGGACATTGCCAAACTACTTCCAAGCCTCACCCGAAAGATCTGCCTTGCTACCACATTTCAGAGCTCTACCCTGTTCACAGTAGTCACTGAGTCTTTGCAATAAAAACTCCTAATGCCCATATGTGGCAAGCATTTGCTGTTTACATAGCCATTAGCCAATCTTTCCAGAAAATTTCTTTCTTGCATGCCATTTTCTTACTTGGGTTACAAGTGCAAAAAACAGAGGCCTGTAGTAATATGTTTTAACAGGCAAAAACTCAAACATGAAGTCACAGCCACAATTTTTTTCAGATGCGCTTTTCAGCATAGCCTTAGCGCAACAGAAAAAGCAAAAAAAAATTTTCTGCTTTCATGGTAAGATTTAGTTTAAAAGATCTTTTCTTCAGACTGATATCTACATTGAAAGCAAGATTTAATCAAGAATTACATTGCTTAATACTGCTTTGTAGAGCTTTGATTGATTGATTCAGCCTTCCCTTAGTCATATGACAAATGAAAGAAATAAAGGTTGAATAGTCTCCCTATCTGGTCTCTCCATGCTCTGTGGTGTTCACGCCAGCCTTAGCAAAACTGCTTTTTCAGATTAGTCTTAAAAAAAGGAAAGAAAAAAAAAGGTCAGAGCCTATCACAAACTACTCAAAGAAATATGCAAATCTTTCCTTGTTCCATATTCTCCTTAGCCTCCCACTACAATTATTAAATTATAGGGTATTAATAGAAACTAAATAAAGCACTCTGAAAAGACGAATTCCAAAGATGCAAAATTCAAATGCCAAATAGAGAGCATGCAATTAGGTTCTTAAATAATTCTTATCACATTTCATACTAATATTAGCACTTTCAAAAAACAGTAGAAAACCACAATATTCCCAGAGACACTCCATTGAAACAGCATAGTGAGGCACAGAGAAAGAGTCTTGGTGAATTGTTACATTTTGATGTTATGCACAAATAACACTTTTCTCCAGTTACAATAGTAAAAATAATTTTGCACTCCAAAAAGAATTCATAATATTTATATGGTGATACTGAGAAAAAAATGTAGGGGTTTTTTTGTGTTGTTTTTTTTTTTTTCTGAACCAATGCAATAGCAAAAATGAGGCTTTTCTACTTAGATTTTTTCAGAGAGCACAAATTAGCACAAACTTTTACTTAATTGGGCTCTTCAAGTAAGTATGCAGCAATGAGCATTAGTCTCCCCTCATTGCTTTTTAAAACCTTTATGTCTATCCAGGTCCCCTAGCCTTACAGATTTTAATGGCCTTAATGAAGAAAAAGAGCATTATTATTCAATTTGACTCAAGCAGATCTCCATTCAGAATGACAATGTCGCCATTCACAATACTATTGTTAGAGTTGTGTCATCCTTTCTATTTTAAATCTTGTTTTTCAGGAGTTTTTAACTTGCCAGTAATTTTTCTTCCTTGAATCTCAGGCTTAGCAAATAAAGTTGGTCAGTCGGTTGGTCAGTCAGCCTGTCTGTCTATTATCTACATACCTAATCTACATTCCTGCAGCACACAACGCCAACTGACAGAATCATCCATTTGGTGAGTGACTCAGAATATCACTTTATACAGCTCAAAATCACTCTTGTTCTAAAAAGTGGAGTTTGGCAAATGATTTACCCATCATACAGTCAAATTAATTTGGATTTCCTGGTGACAAAAAGAATCTGATTGAATATTTGCAGGTCTGAGGTTTAAATATTTTCTTGTGGTTCTTTGCATGTACTAGATCTCCAAGATCTTTCTCACCCAGAATGAGTATATGACAAGGTATCACAAACTGAGCTGACGTTTTTTCTTTTAATATTTTATAATATATTAAGCAATTTTACCACATTCAAGAGCATATTCTGTATTGCAGATGATTACATACCAGAGCAAGTTCGTGAAAGTCCAGTTTACATTTTGTACAACTGCAAATGTACAAAGGGCCAAATCCTCATAATTCAGATTGCCAGGTTACATCAAGGAAGACAAAGGGAATACAGGTCCCATCTTGTTTACTAAGTGAAAAAAAGAGTGAAAGTAATTGCATTTCAGGAGGAAATGTAGGATCTGGAGATCCCTAAACTGTGTGAGTATCGTTTCTCATAGATCATCTTGGCCATTACTCAACTCCCTTTGAGAATGGTGTTACCGGCAGCCCCAGGAGACTGAGGCTTTGGTGCACCATGTGCACCAGGTCTGTGCACCATCTCCATAAACATAAAGATTCCATCTTCCTCTTTTCATATGAGAACTGCTTTGGCCTCGCAGAGAGGGGATCTTCTGTGATTGTGGATGCCCGTTACCATCCTTGAAGAACACCAGCACATCTACAACACAGCTCAGCTCTCACACCTTCTACATCCTACGTTCCCACAGGATTTTCTTTAGCCAACCCAAAGAGCCATCTGCCTTGCATGCAGCTGAGATGCAAAGAACTTTTCTGTTTCCTAAAGCTGATCTAAAAGCTGATCCTAAATCTACACTGTTGCTCCTACATATTAATGGTGCTGGAACAGCTGCCTCAGATTTCAATCTCCATTGCTTCTATGTGCTGTATTAGTAAATCTAAAATGAATATTCCGCTTTTTAAGTGGGCTGTAATCCAAACCAGGAATTGACTGTAACCTGGAGTTAGATGGCATCTCAGCATGATATCAAATATTCACTTTAGGGTACACAGTTTGCAACATACACCAAAAACTAGCTGAAGTAGGAATGGAAGATGGGTATTAGCTGAGCATCCTCAGCAGTGCAACTCTCAGAGAACAAATTATTGTATCTAGAAGAAAACATTGCTTTCTAAATGCTGGACCAACTGCTGGGAAAAATTGGAAGGTGAGAGGAACAGATGGTTCTCTCTCAGACCAGGGAAGACTGGAGAAACACTGTAGGATTCAGAGCAAATGAGAAAAACTAATATCTGAACTCTCCTTCCCTTGTCTTCCTCTACTCCCGTTCTTCTCTCAGAAGAAATAAATAATGCAAGTTTGGAATAGCTAGTATGACTGCAGAAATCACCAAGAGTACCAGAGCCTGGAGAAAAATCTTTCAGCCCAGGAGAACCGCACTGATGGAGCCGCACTTGATCCACCTAAAATGCTCAGTAAGTGAAAATGGGTTTCTGGAAGAAAAGAATGACTTATTGGTTTAGGCTGATATCCTTGCTCTGGAGCTGACATCAGAGGTCAGATTAGATAGAGACTTCTGTATCTTCCTTCATTTAAGAGGTTCCTACAATGGAGATTTAAATAATCTCTTCTTCCCTGAAAATTATTTATAATATTGGATAACCAATATATCAGCTGTTTTACAAAGTAATGTTTCTATACACATAGCTGTATCAATTATATATAGCGGTGAAGGTGGCTGACTTGATTTTATAAAACTTTTTAAATGTGATTTCTTGCTCTAAAAGGTGATCACTTTAAGATCCCCATTGCAGAAGTGAAAGTTTCCCATTTACTAGCTGGCAGTATATTCAGAATATGCTTTGAGCCGACTAGATGTATTATCACCTGTCAGCTATTTAGAGCTCCTATTAAGTTAGAAGAGAGACCCACACTGAGTTGGGGAAAACTACATCTGCTTCCAGACATCAAACTGACATTTCCTGGAAAGAAAACGCCCCACCTGTTCACTATAGTCTTTGGAACTCCTAATAGGACAAGCAGACATTATTTTCAGGATAACCAACTGAAAACAGATTAGTGAATATTAAAACTTTGCCACTACATTATTAACTCCAGTACGTTAGTCAGGACTGGAAGCACTTATATTAAATATGGCACCTGCTGGAGACTATTCAAGTGAACAAAGATACAGGAATAAGGGCAGTAACAAAGACTCCAGGGAAGAAAAAGAATGCCCTGAAATAAATGGATTCCTATTTTCCTAGCACTTTGACTAGAAACTGTCTTCTCATTGATGCTTAGCAATTTCTTATAACGTGGCCAATGTTTTATTGATCTATGAGTCTATTAATCAAAGACCCCGGTTTTATGTGATGTAGCAATGAAAATAACTGCAGGTTTGCACATTTTCTTGTCTCTGTGGATAATTTGTCATACTTACTAGCCAGTATTGAGATGTCATCAGGAACTCCAACAATCAGATCACTCTAATAATTGATTCAAATTTCTTAATTTGAATTATATCTTCTGATATGTCTTTCCTGCTCATTAAGGAAGGAATTTGCTAAGCAACAGCTTCAGCATTTCTCCTTGTGATTGAAACTCTGACAGCAGTTATAAATACTAGAAAGTGAAATGCCTGGGCCATAGAAAACATTCAGCAACCTGATTCCTGTTACATTAAAAATTTCCACTGACATCAAGTAAAATAGATGTAAGCAATGTTTTGCCTATAGTACCCAAAGCAAATGCAAGCAGGCATTTTAGCAGGATTACAAAGCACATAGCATACATTGATTTCAAAGACAGACAATTAATTCACTAAATTTTTTGCATATTTTTTAAACAATTTAATTTTTAAACATTATAGGAAAACAACACAAACATATTTGTGAAAACTAGCATCCAAACTTGTTAGATCAGGCAAAAAGAATATAAATAGATGTATGGTAATAAATAGTAAATATGTTTCAAGAGCCTAGAAAGTAGGATTTAAAGATTTCTAGTTTCATAAAATATAACTCGCTTACAGGGTTTTAGAAATCAATCTTACCAATGGATTTCACATTCTAAGGACTGCAAGCATGAATCACAGATTTGACAGTACCAAATTTGTTGACTGTACACATGAAGCTGTATTTGTGTTTGGTTAATTGAAAAAGTATTTTTTAAAACAAAAAGCCTCAATAGTACAATTACCTTTCTCCCCAAAACACCCCTCACACTACCCTTGCTTTTATTAAAATTATCAGGAAGATACTAAGCTATCTCCAGATATCTATCTGGGAAGGGTAGGTGGCAATTGTGATGTTAAAAAACAATTGTTATTTTGATACCCTGTCTTGTTTACGGCTTCATCACTCAGAGTATCATGTTCTTTAATTGTAATATTGCAATTTTGCTCTCTAAGGGATCTCATTCCAGGGTTACACTTGTATCATTCCCAACAGAATTTTGAAATAGAGCTCTTCTTGCTGTGAAATTCCGAAGCTTTTAAGTCATTAAAATTGTATGTCTTTGTATATTTGCTATAGATACAAAACAGTGCAGTAATTTCTTTGAGGCAATTATAGCCCTCTAAATTTAAGGCATTGTTGCAATTGCTAGAGTCAACCTTAAATGCCTTTCAGAATTTGCTCAGAATTTTCTTCTGCTATCTAGCCTCAACTGACAAAAATGTTAGTAAATCAGTTGATTTACTGATTGCATATTTATGTCAGTAATTTCAAGAGATGAAACTTCAATTTTCCTTTTGTATGTAATGTTTTAATACAAGGACTAAAAGATAACATGGTGTTCCTACTCTGCCAGTTCTTCATAAAGAACTATATGCATTTTACTATTCTATATGAATTATGAAATTCTTATTCAAGGGAGCTCTCAAGTTGTAGGCAAGAACTATAAAAAAATTGACCTATTTTTCTAGTATTTCTAATGAATGGACTAGCAGTATAGTTAATAAATGGGACAATTTCATTATCTTTCCTGTTCAGGAGATGAATTTAATTCTATATTCTTGTAACTAAAAGCAGAATTTTTTAGAGTAAACTAACTTTCCAGCACGCCAAATAATTTGCAAGTAAAAATTATTTTCATTCCTTTTTTTAATAGCACAGATTTCTGCATGTAACTGTTGGGATGCAAATTACCTCTGGAGTATTTGCAGAGTAAGACGAATATTTCTTGTTCTGCCATTAATTCATCAACAATGTTTCTCAGGACCTTAAATCCCTAATTCAAGGGTAGAATTCCAGCTAGATTCCTATTGGAATCCTTTATGATCTCTTTGTAGGACCCTTACAGACCTTTACAATATCCTGATTTTATAAACTCACTAACAAAGGCTAACTTGACTCTGGATTTCAATTAGGATCCATGTTCGTGGCCCACTAGGTGGATAAGTAACTCTATTTAATCATGTAATTGCAAATTAAAAAACAAATCTCTTTATGATAATATTTGATTATCATTCCTTGCTTCATGATAGGCAGCAAATGACAATGCTGAAATAATCAGCAGTTAAGACGAGAACATAAAAATATTTTTGGCCGTTCTCTTTGATATTTTTTAAATTTGTCTTGCTTCACAATGAAATAATATTCTAGTTAAGTAGAACTTTTAAAAAGTGACAGCTTGATTAAACATTTTCTCTTTTATTTTGAAGAGTTTGAAATTTGTATTTCAAATACACCAGAGGAGATTTTTAAAGAAAAGAGTATCACTGAAGAATACTCATATCTTTTACTCAGAGGATACAGAAAAAAGAATGCTGACTACTTCAGTCAAAAATAAAAATATTTGAAAAAACAGTAGCTGCACTTCCCTTAAACAATTTGACGTGATAAATAACGATATGTATAATGTTGATATATTAAACATTTATATATAAGTGCATGCATGTATGTACAAATATATACAATTCTCTATTTCTTATTATTAAAGTCTTTTGGAAAGTTTGTACTTAGCAGATGCATTATGTTGTGTTTGTTTTCAAAAATTGAAAAAGAAATGCTACGCTAATACCAGTCCTCACAAGTTGCAATGAATTATGCTTTACATTTAAGAAATATCAATTTAGTCTAGTAGATATAGAACAGTATAGAAATAATCCTAAATCTGCATTTCTAGGATTCTAGATAATCCTAGAACACTTCAAAATGGTTCAGGCTTGACTCTGTGAATATACGCCCAGAATAATTTGAGTACTTAGTGGCATTTTTCCATAATTCTACTTTGGGCATGTCTCTGCATCTTTTGAGCAAACTTTCGGATGATCAGGCTTGAGTAATGCAAAGCCTGTTTGAAAGTCAATATGAAGTCTTCATGCTCCATTACCTGTGTTTCAGTGGGCTCAGTTAATCAAATCAGGGAACAGAAATAGGGCGGTGAGATTTAATTGAGTAGTCACAAACATGCATGCAGGTCAGATTTCAAACTCTGACTTTGCAATATGATGGATGAAATTTTAGAAAACTGCAGCCACTCCAAGAACCTCTTAAACATAAAATTAGACAAGTGTTGACTATTCTCAAATTACTGGATATATTTTGTTGTTAAATTATTACCAACCCAAGTGCCACATGCACAGAACAATATGAAAATAGGAGTGGAAGGGATGTGACATCTCCCTTTTGCCTTCTTCTAAAGAAATTTCAAATACTATTTTTCACTTTTTATGAAATAAATTTCTTCCTTTCTGAGCAGTCAAGCTGTCATTTCCAATATTTTAAAAGGAGTTTTAGGCTGAATTTTACTTCAGATTCCTTTGATATCCAACACAGCTCAGGAAGCTAAGGTGTGCTCTAACGTGAAATGCCACATAGTAAGAAAGCCACGATTCTCATCTTAAGTGAGACAGGCACTAAGATGCCGCTGCATACAACAACTACAAACACGCGTGTTGATGTGAAGCTTTTCTGTCCTGCTGCATACACTGCAAACATTTAGAAAATAAAGGCCTTGCAGTAGAGAGCTTGAGCTTTCATTTGTGAATCTGAATGCTGCATACCAACATGCTTTTTAAAGACAGCTTTACAACCCCCCAAACTATAGCAAGCTGTACTGCCAGACTAAGACAGAGGAAGAAGCAGCTTTGCAAAAATGTAAAGGAAAAAATATAAACATACAGTAGATACTGCTAGCCTAGCCCACTGGGCATATATTGTTGGTCACAGCATGGATCTGACACTGTGGGGTATAGTTACAGCATGGGGTATGGAGAAGTACACACACAATCGTGAGAACAGTATATTTTTTCTTATGTGAAAGGCATTGAAAATTGACCCTGTTGGGATGTAAATGGGGAATTGGATTGTTGTGGAAATTCTACTGGTTTGTGTGCTTTTTAAGTGTTGAATTTTCTTTTTAAGTGATCAAAAGTGTCTTTGAGTCACAGCAGTCAAAGATGGCAAAGACCACATATTGCTCTAATTCTGGTCTTCATGACATCTTGCAGAGATTAATGCTTGAAAGATATTATTAGAACTTTTTATTCCTTTATCCCCAAACTGACACCATATGAAAAGCTTGCCATGATAGCTCTTCAATATCTTCTTTTATTTTCGAAGCTATACCATGTAAATTAAACTTGGAAAATCACATCAAAGCTCAAAGCAAGAGCTAATATGCACTACATACAGACATTTAAACACCTGCCATATCGTCTCTTGCTTAAGTAGTAAAATAACCACTTTCCCCTTGAAGTATGAGTGCTTCAGCCTTCCATTTTACATTGCTTCCTCTCTGCTTCTTTCTTTCCCCACAGAATTGCTGAGTCCATGTTTACAAAGCTTTTTCTCAGGTACACAGTAAGGCTGGACAGTATTACAATTCTCCTAATTGGTAGGACATAGTACTTTCAGGGCCCTCTTATCATAGTTTAGTCTAGCAGCGAAAGGAAAGGTTGATGGAATTGTATCTGTTCTGAATATTCCCAGGAAACCATCCCTGGCAGAGATTCTTTACACCTGTGAGATAGCTAGCGACGAGAAAACAGACTGCTGTGGGCACACACCAGCATGTCATAAGGGACAGATCTACATCACCACTGAACATTTCCATTGGCTTCTAGAGGCTCTGGTAGTAAACGGCGGGTTTCTAAGTTAGTTTCTCAAGGAAAGGCTTCTCTTCAATAACCTTTGGCAACCTTACTTCTCTATTTGAATTAACCACACTAAGCCCATTGCTGTACTATCAATATTGATAATTTCAAGGTACATATATATTTCCAGCAAGCACAATAACATCACATTTTTGTGGTATTGCTTCTTTGTTGCAGTAAAACATAAAAAAAAAAAAGAAAAAGTGTTATTTTATGGCAAAAAAGAATCCTAAACATGTGCTGGTTCCATAGAACAAGACTTTTGTAACAGAAAAAGTAAAAAATTGTGTCCTTCCTTTAACTATCAGAAGGAAATACTGTACAACAAGGCTAATAGAGAAAAGCTGACTCTATGTCATTGTTGATAGTGTTATACAGCTTAGTATTTATTTCAAGTTGCTCACACAGCAAAATAAAAGTATTGATCAATCACCTGTGCCATTATTTAAATAAGCAAACCATGCCTTCTTTCACCTAAAAGCACTTCAGAAAAGTGAATTTGAAATATTGTCCCATTTTCAAATATCAAAACTGGGATATATGGAAAGTTGAAATGCTTGCAAGACTTACCACAGTGACAAAATTCAATGTGAATTAAACCTTGATCTCCTGACTTTTTAATCAGTAAGGCAATCTGAATAAAAGAGCTGGCAAATAAATTGAGTAGGAAGATGCATTTTCATATAGCCATTTTTGCAAGGGGAAGTGAATATTATCTTCCACTTTCCAGTTAAAAAAACACAGTGAAGATTACTCATCCTTAAAGGAGATGTTAGCACAGTAGTTACTGGTAATGTAGGAGCAATAATAGTTGACATAAGTGCAGAAGTGTTATGAAAACATGCCTTGTATACCAATGATATGAAAAAACTATTGTATTTCCAAAAGTTTAAAAGCTTAATTTCTGCTTATTTAAGCACATGTAGAATTCTTATACTTAGATTAGGAATTAACTGTATACTGCACCAGAATCCATAATTTACATATATGGTATAAATGTATGCCTATGGGAACTTCCACTTTTGAATTAAATACGATCATGGGATTATTTATCTTGGCTTAGATTTTTACCAAATAGTAAAAGCCCTGCCTGCAGATGAGTTGGTTAGTGGGTGTTCACTGCTTCCCAGTTACCCGCTGAAAGCTCAATGTATCTCAGAAGCCACAGAAATAGACACAGTAAGCATAAAAAAAGGCTGTATGAATCTTGTAGTGTTTATGAGTATTAATGATGGAGCACACAATAAATTTCCAGGGCTATCCAGAGCTAAAATGCTTATTGGAAGAGGAATCTCTGAGCTACAGAAAGTCCTCCTTCAATAGACTAATCTCTTTTCAAGGCAACTACTGCATCTCTCTTGTCAACCAGTTTAATAACTGCTGTAACTCAAGAAGATGCAATACTCTGGTCACTGGGCAAAAAAGCTCGCAAGCCCTCCAGACGTAGATCTTGCCATACACATCATAATCTCATTTGAAAATCCATTTTTTTCTCCTCCACTATTCTTGTCTACATTATAATCAAAATCTGACAGACTAATATGCTATCAAAGATCTGAATAAGCATTTTAAATGAAAAGTTATTGTCTAGAATATTGACTAACATTAGGTGAGTATTTAAATACTTCAGGTCTTGGCAGACTTCAATAATCTCACAAAAATGGCACCCGTCTACAAGTGTTGCATACCAGCTTGCTGCATGAAAATCAATGATTTTATGACTATTTCCAATAGACAGGGATCTGGCCCAAAGAAAGTATAACTCAGCATATCGTAGCACCAGTTGAAGCACAGTTAAAGGCAGTGCTAATGGTACATCAATAGCAAGGAAAAGCTTTTGTATGTTTGCCAAGTACCTTTTGTGTCTGAAAAAAAAAAAAATCCTTTTATATTTCATTCTCAATCAGAGCCTTACAGCTGTTAGAATCGTGAATTATTACTTATGAAAATGTTGTAATGAAAAATTAGTTTAAAAACAGATCCTGCAACTTAAAGTTCAAGTGAGATAGAAAGTTATTTTTTGAATAATAATTTCTTCAGCACAGCAGCTGTCATGAGGACACTTGCGAAAAGTGATGGGAGAAGGAGACTCTTTTTAACACATCAAGGATAAACACAACCCTCTTAATTTCAATCCGGTGCTCTTTTCATCTGAACGTAGCACAAGAACACTGAACGTTGTCTGGACAAGGGATGGCTCCCACTCTCCTCTGCCACTTATTCCTCCTTTCCACCAACCTTCTGATTTATATACACATTTGAAAAATAATCTATGCTTGCAGAGACTGACGTTTGTATTTCAATGTTCTTAAATTCCATATTTTCGTACAGCTTACAGAGTGCTGTCTTTGGGCCAACATTGTAGAAATAGGCTTAGAGCCTAAATGAACTGCAGGAAATTCCCATAAAGGTGTGGGAGCAATGAACAAGATTTTGGCCTTGAGTTTCTAACATATAGCTTGGCTGTTATTCCCTGGCAAAGTAAGGGGACAGGGTATAAGAAGTGCAAATCACGGACCATTTCCCATACAGACTTTAGTCTGATGTTTTCTCTGACTCCAAGCTTGCTACAAGGAAGACGCTTATTCTGACATTAAGGAACGAAACACTCAGCCTGCTACGCACTTCATACTTTTGTGGAGGTTTTAAATTGATTTTTTTCTCCTCTTAGTTTCATCTCTCTCCTCTCACACAGTCCCTGACTGCAGGCATCATCCCTTTCTCAGTGGAACCATGCCCTGAGACATGCGAAGTGTATCAGTTCAGACTCTGCAGTCGCCCTGTACCCTCAATGCCAGCACAACCCAGAGAGGCATCCTTCTCTCTATCCTTTTCACTTCCTCTCTTCAGCACACACACCGTGGATTCTTTCTGCACATCTAGATTCATTTGCATGTAAATGTGGACTTCCTCTGCCTACGATTCTGAGGCAAAAGTGGCAGAACACCAGCTCTGCCCCTGAATTTGAACCTTCAGAAAGATGACAACCGAACATGCCCTTCTTAATATTAACACACACAGAAAAACTATTGCAGGTTAAGTGTGAGGCTCAGTTGCTAGGTTAGTAGGTTTTGTGTTGGAAACTCCTGAAAACTAAGGATTTTATCTTATCCAAAGGAATGTCAATAGGAAAACTAACTCAATTTTTGGAAGGTATATATCAGCTCTTCAGCAACAGGGGCGGTGGCAAATTTGTTTGTGGAGATGTATATACCGCATATACAGGTTCTAACAGATGATGTGGAAGGTGGAATACCTTCATGCCCATCATTACTTTCTAATCCTTCTGAGGGGTTCCAATTTTTACCTCATTTCTTGGATCCATCTTCCATCCATAAGAGGGTGCACCCATGGTAGCGGCACTGTAGGTTCTTCACTTTTGCACCAAGAAGGGGAAATAATGTCAAAGCCATTTCAATTTCTTGATGCTTTTTACAGAAGCAGTGGAAACTGAAGAAAAGAAAAAAAATTATAATGACCAACGTATTTCCTGTGATATAGATATAAATGCAATTAATATTCACAGTAATCATAGAATCATAAAATCATGGAATCACAGAATAGTTTGGGTTGGAAGGGACCTTAAAGATCATCTAGTTCCAACCCCTCTGCCATGGGCAGGGACACCCTCCACTAGACCAGGTTGCCCAAAGCCCCATCCAGCCTGGCCTTAAACACTTCCAGGGAGGGGGCATGCACAACTTCTTTGGGCAACCTGTTCCAGTGTCTCACCACCCTCACAGTAAACAATTTCTTCCTTTTATCTAACCTAAATCTACTCTTCTTCTGTTTGAAGCCATTACCTCTTCTCCTGTCACTATGTGCCCTTGTAAACAGTCCTCCAGCTTTCCTTCAGGTACTGGAAGGCTGCTATAAGGTCTCCCCAGAGCCTTCTCTCCTCCAGGCTGAACAACCCCAACTCTCTCAGCCTGTCCTCACAGAAGAGGTGCTCCAGCCCTCTGATCATCTTTGTGGCC
>VXBL01002908.1:563908-600786 GCA_013400195.1 Aramus guarauna | reverse complement strand
ACCACACTACACATTTTGGTGTCATCGGCAAACTTGCTGAGGGTGCACTCAATCCCACTGTGAATGTTGCTGACAAAGATGTTAAACAGTGCCGGTCCCAATACTGGGACCCCTGAGGAACACCACTCGTCACTGTTCTCCACTTGGACCTTGAGCTGTTGACCGCAACTCTTCAAGTACAACCATCCAGCCAATTCCTTATCCACTGAATGGTCCATCTGTTAAATCCATGTCTCTAATTTAGAGACAAGGATGTCATGTGGGACAGTGTCAAATGCCTTGCACAAGCCCAGGTAGATGATGTCAGTTGCTCTTCCCTTATCTACCAACACCGTAACAGTGTCATAGAAGGCCACCAGATTTGTCAGGCACGATTTGCCCTTAGTGAAGCCATGTTGGCTGTCACCAATTACCTCCTTATTTTCCATGTGTCTTAGCATAGTTTTCAGACAGATCTGCTCTGTTACCTTGCCAGGCAAGGTAATAAACTATGCACATAGATTTCCTTTTATTACTTAACTGTAACACATTAGGATGGAACTGTGAAGTTCTGTATGTTAAAAGGTTGAGAATGTATGTAGGTTATAAGCTGTGGAGCTGCTGGATGTGATTAAAAAGCAGAACAAAGGTGTCCAGTTTGGAAAGATTTAATTGATTTCTGTTCTAATACTTCAGCTAGTTCAATATGTAGATGTATTCTATAATGACACTAAATAATGTGGTTCGATCTTTTCTGAACAGAGTCCAGTGATAAGCACAATTAAAATTTTCAAAAGCTTTCCAAATTTAATGGGAGATGCATGTATAATTATTCTTCAGCCTCTTTGAAAGTTTCAAACTTGATACTTACTGTTTATTGATCACAAACCGTAGCACACCTGAAGTTAGACCATTAAATTACATGGTTAAATGAAATATTTGTTAAGAGTAACCTATTAAAGAGAAAGAGCTAAAATTTCAAGTAAGAAACTATTCTCACCACACTTTATACACTGATCTTCAACAGCAGCTGATCATAACTTATTTTTAAAAACGGAACAACTCTGACATGAAAAAGGAGTCCATAAAGGAGTCCGATCCTGTAAGCGTGCCTCACGGACGTGCTTCTGCTGCACTCAGAAAGCATTAGTTCTCATGAGACCAAGGAGCTTGGGCACTCACATATGGGGGGCTCACTTCCTTGGAAACCATAGCCTTGTTCTGACTGCAGAAACAGTTAAAGCGATGTAAATTTCTGCATAAAACCTTTTTGTAGCAACAATTAGAATAACCTCTCTAGAAACATTGTGGGAGTGGGAGGTGGGGGGTGGGGGTATTTTTCCCTTCTGATTAACATCCAAATGCAACCCCTGTCCAGGATGCTGACACTGACACTCAGGGTAAGAGTACCTGTTGCACCTTTTCGAAAAGGGAAATGAACCAAATGCCTTATAGTGCTGCATTGCTAGCAGTCTTGATCTTTAACCATTTGGGCTATATCTGAACCTACATCTGGAGGCGAAGGGATCTAAATTACACAAGGAATAAATTTCAAGGCCAATTCAGCACTGAACTTCCAATGTTTTGTTGTTACAGCTCAATAAAATCACTTTGCGTTACATTCATTTGTTTCTGTATAAAATAAAGTGAATGTCACACTTTTTTGTCATACCATTTTTATTTAACAGGGTTTTTTCTATACCCATTAGTTAAAAAAGTTATAACAAGGCAAATCATTTATCAAAATGAAAAATGCTGTACTCCTTGAGCAAGGAAAGGGAAGTCTAAATAGAATGTCCCTGCTCTTAAATTAATGGAACCATCTTACATTTAATATTTTCTCTTAAGTAGTTATGTAAGCACTCCAAGATCATTAATGAAGAAGTACAGAATCACAATTTACAGCTGAAGGGCAAAACTGCTAAAAAAGCATTTCAGAATCATGTCATCGAGTGATACAGTCTAGGAAAATAAATGTAAGAATCATTGATCTCCGATATCATAATTAAATGTACACAATACATGACAAGGAGAAAGGACAACAAAGTTCATTAAAACTTGACTTGGAACCTAAGATGCAGGACTAACCAAGCAGATGTACTAGGGAAGGCTCAGGTTTATAAACAAGAAGCACTTTCATTTTAATAAAAAGAATTTTTAAAATAGATTTTTTTAATCACTATTGCCATTTAAAATACGAGTAGTTATTAATAGTTATTATTTATAAAGACAATTCATTTGTGTGCAACATCCCAAAACATATAATTGCCCAGTTCATCTGCTGATATTGTGATACGTTACATTTCTGTCCCCTAGAATCACTGCAGCAGTTCAGTCGTCCTTTGTGAATCCAGCTCTCACTTGCCATCCAGACACTAATACACACACATTCCTAGCCTTCTTTCTGAAAAATTTTGTAGAACAGATTTGCCCAGGCTTTCTCAAGTAATGCAATAACTGATCTTTAAATATACAATATGTGTATTGCAACAAAAGAAAATTCACAGAAATCAGATGGAATTCATCCCAGCAAGCTAATGGAACTTGCAGAAATAGTGTTGGAGCCACTGGCTATTATTCTTCAGAACTAATGGAGAACAGCCAAGGTCCCAGGGCTGGGAAATGACAAAACACATTACCTATTTTGAAAAGAAAAAATAAAAACCAGCCAACCTACCAGACGAATTACAGAACAGAGAATTCAAATCTGAATTGCCAAGTTAGCTAGCAAAGCAGTCAGTTTGCAACCTGCTACAAAGGCATGCTGAAAGGTGGGTGATAAACAGAAATAGGAGTTGGCAAAGACAGAGCATGTCTATGATATAAATGTTATTGAACACAGGCCTCCTTCTCAGTGCTATTGCTGCCACTCAACCCCTTAGTACAATCAGGCTGCCTTAAGACTTTCACAGGTGCCAGCAAGTACAATAGTCACCTTTTATCAGACTTCAGGAGGAACAATCAACCGGTCTAATTCCTCTTTGCTTCCCAGCACTTGGGCAGAAAAACTATTTTGGTAATGTCCCTTTATACCATTCAAACATTTTACAACATTAGACCACCTTGCAGGTTTCAAATACTAGGCTTTAAATTGCATGCTGAGTATATTAAAAAGACTTACAACATATAACAGCAGATGGAACATAGATCTAGCACACGTGTATTGGAATATTCCTATATAGGGATCGGGTCTACAATCTCATCAGTTCCAAAAACAGTTTAAGCAGCAACTGCCAGGTTTTGATTTGCAGTGTTTTAGGAAGGTCATTTCCCTGCCAGATACAAGAAGCTTCTCATGTTGAAAATCAAATGATAAAAATAGATTCCTCTTTGTTCCCACAGGACATGGGAACTAGAAACCAGCAAACACAGAAACACTTAGAACAGCCAGGTTTATCAGGAAACACACCAAAAATTGATTCCCTCTTTAATCTAGCCCTAAAGTACTTGGATAAATAATGAGTTCATCTTTTCCAGAATACACCACAAAGTTCCAAAAAATAAATCATTTTCTCTACTTTAACAAATACACATCTATATATATCTTTCAAAAAAAAAAAAAAATCCAGTTGAACTGTATTCATTTTTAGAGCTCCTTCTTTAGAGGAACATACATGCCATTTTACGAACAGTCAGACAAACCGTTTCACTTTTGCTTCTTCATTACTAATACCCTGTTTTCTGGCACGTCATAGCTTTCTGTATGTGCCACAAGTAAACTCTGTATGTAAGCGCTCAGTCTGGACTAGGGACTCAGATCCTCACTCTTGTTGTACTGATATATATGGTGGAATAAAGCATATAGGGTGTGCCTTTTGCAAACTGGTGGAGGAAAAATAATTCTTATGCTTCTTAAAAGCAAGGGAGATAATCTCAGGCATAAGCAAGGTCACGAACCAGAAGGAACACAGATACCTTACTAATCCATTAAGATGTGCAAATTCAACTAGGCAGACTGATGGTGCTGCTAACTTAACATCTTCTCCTCCATTCCGCAAGCAGTGGGTGAGTGTTCTTGCAAGGACTAGAGCATTTGGTCTGTAATTCTATAAAAAGCTTTCTACTACTGGAATCAGATCTGTATCACCTGACTATAAAAGTCACAGCAGCATCTCTTTCTTACATTATTTCTTACAGCTATTCAGAAATGTTCTAGTTGTTATAATTCATTTTGAAGACTTCACTTCTGTTAGCAAATCTGTATTCAATAAGAATCTCTAAAAAGCACAAGGATATGTATGCTTATCACTTTTTAAAATACAAAATAATAATAATTCTTTTCAATATAAGAGAAAATAATAGGCTAGAATGGTTACATTTGATTAGAAAGACCAATAATATAATAAACATTAGAATGCATGCTTGGTTTGCTTACCACTAGTGCTGCATCTCTTTCAAAAACTATTCAGTGATGTATTTGTAAAAAATGCATCCATTGTTGCTTGCTTTTTTTCTTTTATAATTATTCCCATCCTAAATTTTAATTTTTCTTAAAACATTATGCCTTTGCTATTAGAAAACACAGGTTTACTTCTGAATATTCTTCTGTATTTTCTGAACTATGATTCCAATCAAATACAAGGTATTGCCATTTTTCCCTAATACATGTAGTTATTCTACATGTTATTTGCTTCAGAGGTAAGAAAGCAATCCACATCTGGTACCTTACACCACACACCACTTTGCATTTAATTTGTAAATAGAAGAAAAAAAATGTGGAGTCAGAAAGATATACTAAAAAGAAATGTAAACAGGAATGTAAGAGAGATCCAAGCTGATTAGAATAATATACAAGAAAAACAGACGCAGCTTAGGCTGAAATCTCAAAAGTGCAATTTCTTAATGGTGTACCCTGGGATTTTATTTTGCTCCCCTCTATTTCTTTTCCTTCCATTTTTCAAGTCAAAATGTAAACAACTTGTGGAACCAAACAAAATCCTCAGTTAATTTTGAATTATTTTAAAATGTTTATCTATGGGACAAAAATAAGACCTTTAAAAGCTTTTGCTTCAAAGTGGAGTAGCATGGTATAGCTGCTAGCTCTTCCTCATCCACTGGACAAAAATGAAGCAGCAGAAATAAGACTAAAATGAACACGAATCCCACATATTGGTTGCCTTCTGTAAGCATTTAGAAATACATTCACAGGATGAAGGACCCCAAAAAATAATTACCTGATAGTATTGGAACAGAAATCTAAGGAAATCCACAGAATTTTCCAAGTCTAGACCAAAGGTCCAGATATCCAGATATCAAGAACATAGTAAAAAAAGAAAGCGGGGTGGGGGGATAGATTTCACACTAAAATATGGATTTTCTTTTCTTATGAAATTACCCTTTAAATCTTAAACCATGATTAAAATTTGGATTCAGTGTGAAATGCCATGCATAACTCTAAAATATGTTTTCATATTCCATACAATGAGATAGTTGGAACAGATATACAATACTCCTCTAAATGGATTGTGCTTCTGAAGCTCTATTAGAATAAACTTTACATTTATTTTCATCAACATGGCAGACTTGTCTCATTATCCAGATTCATATTTGTTTTCCAGAGGATTTCAATGGTAAGTATTTGGTAGCCAACTCTGAAAAAAAGAAAAAGTTCATTCATCACTGCCCTAATATAGATATATGACAGCCTGAGGTGCAATAAAGCTTGTATCGCCTCTGGTTTAGGAAGACTCTATTAATAACAGGTGGCAGAGCTATAAGTTAGATATATGTATTTTCCCAAACGACTGTCAGCCAAAACTTTATAGAATATTGCATATAAAAGAACTGTGTTCTGCTATCATTACTAAGGTTGCAAAGTCAAAGTACTACTCAAGCATTAGGAATCCCTCTTGCATGTTCATTATGATAAGGTCCTTAATTTCACGATCCATACGAGCCCTGTCTCCTTCACTGCACCAAGCTGACGGTGTTCACCTTATGAGCAGCTATTTGGTATTTTGTTGTCTCCTTTTTTTCAGTGTGTTATCCCAGGACTTGATTACCATACAGTACTCGTGCTCTGAGCTGAAGATGGAATTAGTAATTTCCACGTTACCTTCTTCATGGGACTCATCATGAGAGTATCAGATGTTCAGAGACATTAACAAATTTACCTTTGCAACAGCCTGAGGGAGGAATAGGTTTTATTACGGCCATTTTATTGCTTAGGAGCTAAGGCACATAGGATCAGATTTTTCACAGTTAAATAGGTACCCAAAAATGCATGAAGGAGCCTAAAAATTTTCCCAAAAGTGCTAAACCACTTCATTTGCAGCACACAGGTGCTTCTGAAATTTCATATATGAGACTATGCCCATCACTAACCATGCAAATACATTTTAAAATCTGACCAAAACAGACTTAAGGATGAGAGTATCCATGAACTGTGGGTTCCCCCTCTCAGACATCCTGGATCTCGTCTTCAGAGTGTTTGGCATTCTACTAACATTAACACAAGCTTCAAGCTGCAGCAGAAATCTAATCAGTTCTAGCTCTGAATCCTCAGCATTTCTGCATATCAGTCATCAAGATCCCAAGTCAGGCATCCAAAAATA
The DNA here is from genome assembly GCA_013400195.1 of Aramus guarauna. Taxonomy (NCBI): domain Eukaryota; kingdom Metazoa; phylum Chordata; class Aves; order Gruiformes; family Aramidae; genus Aramus; species Aramus guarauna. The sequence continues at coordinate 594,253 of VXBL01002908.1, read as the reverse complement.
CTGAACACCTCTGCAAACACTTTTACATAAATGAACTATCAGCAAAAAGAAACTCTGTGGAGCTGCTGTGGGCAATTTTCAAATACTCTAAACCATTCTCTCCCTGCAATTCTCATCATCATTTGCTATGTACCTTCTAGCTTCTGCAAAAAATGGAGGAGTCTTGACTGCAATCTCTTTTGCCATAAACTCTGAATCTCTTGTACTGAATGGGGCAGCAATTTCTCCCAAATATGTACATGATTTTGCAACTAAAGACCATTATGCTATGTATATATGTAGAGGCCAATTTGCATATGCAGCGCAGCTGATGTGCAAACTATAAATCACTTGACTTTGCAACTCCAACAGGGTTCTTTTAATGCTGTGTGGAGTTGTTAGAGGGGTGGGGGTGGCAATGTTTAAGATATTAGAAAGAATAATCAGGAAAAAAGTGGAAGACTGCTCTCACGATGTAATATACTGACACTCCTGAGTTTTCAAAAGGCAACAAGCCCTTTGATGCCCCGCCTACACACAGATGACCATTATCATCATTTCCACGATAAGCAGGCAGAATTCAAGGCCTTGCCTTTGTGTTAGATGTGCCCAAACCAAACTTCAGGCTTCTACAGTCCTCAAAATAAAACTGCCACTTCAAGTCACTTCATTTAACCTATGAACATCAAAGAAATCCAGTTCTGTACCTAAACAGATAGCCTTTCCTTAATAAAATTAAATATTTATTTTTTTACTGTTTTATTTTTGTTGACTTACATGAGTCATCCTGAAATAAGGTTATATTTGTAGTAGTGATATAAAGGCAATAGAACTAGCTCCACATATGAAATCCAATCCAAAATCCAAGACCTACAGCAATTTCTTAATTTATTTTTGTCTACTCATGTATAAATGACCTGAAATATTCCAACATATAAATTCTTATATTACACTAGAGATGAGCTGGCTTTTTACAATTATATAAGTGATAATCATGAAGTGTATTTCTACTAGTTGTTGTAATTATTACATTAAATCATCAAACTGAGATCTGTAATGTAATAGGACAACAAAACTTGAAGGACATCAGAGGACATTTTTATCCCTGTAGAAGTATTTGCTTATCACATCCATTGTAGACATAGATGTACAGAAGAAATAATAAATGAAGAGTCATAATGGAAAGCAGTAGAGACTCCTGGATACTCTAAGAAATTTCCAGTGTACTAGAAAGATACTTCAATTGTTGACTAACACAGAAACAGAGAGTAATCATAAGCATATCTTCACCACCACTGAAATATGTGTAAGGACAATAAAACTATATATATTCTTTTGTTCAACATCTTTGATGGAGAACTATCATTTAGAAATAATACATAATAGCTCTATAATGTACAATATATAATTATGTAAATAATTAGTATAATCTTGAGATGAGATGAGGGCTATTAGTGGCAGTGGATACTTTGAACCTTGCACATTTAGTCAAAAAGACCAATGACATCCAATCACACTTCTTTAAAATGAATTGCAACAAACAATGGCAGCACAGCTGCTATTAGAATTATAATTGAGTTTAGGAGGGAAACAGCAGCTGAATGCGATGCAGATAATTAAGGAGCAAGCTTTTGTTAACACTATCAGTAGGGTCATGATTCTGCAGATTGTGAACTTATTATGGCTGAACGAACTAGTCTATTTTTATAACAAAGGTATATTTCTGCTTTTTATACCAATAAAGTATATTCTGGCTACAAGATAGCTGATCACTTATTTATTTAAGCTATCCATTTAGAGAAATGATAAGCATTTACAAAATCTAAGATTACCATGGAAACCTTATTCTTTAACGCTGAGGATTATGGGAACAATTGGTTATACAATTGGATGGCTAAATAACAAGCCTCTGAGTGTGACAAAGACTGTAGCTACGAAATTACATTAAGTAATTTATCTCTTTCAGGCTAATATATATTTTATGTTAACCCAGCACTGAAAGGGAAGCAATATACCATCCATGGGTAAATTGTGAAAAGAAAATATTTAAAAACATAACATTTATGGTATGTAGACAGAAACTGCATAAATACAAGTTCTTGTGGTCTTAACACCTAACCCAGGTGTTAGGGAAGTACAAAATCCAGGACTGGGAATTACAAAAGTGGTCTAAAATTTGTATTTCCTATAGTGTGTGGACTAATCTTGAAACAAAGGTTGCCCACGTAGAAAAGACAAACAGACAAGAATCACCAAAGGATTCAAAGTCATTCTGAGCTTGCAGTTTGGCAGCACAGTCAGGCAATGCAAGATGCTTGACCATTCACAACCATGAGTCAGGCTTCCAGAAATGGAAAGGAGGTCATTAAAATGCCAACAACAACATTACATGCTGTTAGCAATATTATTGTTATAATATCGTATTGTCATAACAACTAGTACTCTTCAAACAAACCCAAGAGTGTAGGTCTACCAAAGATATTGTTATTACCATTATACCAGTAACCCCTTTAACTCATGTAGCACAGACTCAGGATCTTTGCTTTAAGACAATCCTGCTGACAACATAGGTCAGTTCACTGGCAAATCTAAATTTGTTGGGGACAAATGAGTAATCCTGCTTTGGAATCTCATTGACCTCAATGTGTAAATAAAGCAAGCAGAATGTGTCTGACTGGCGGCAAGCCATTACTGTGCTATGTGCAATAAAAACACTAATATGTCAAAGTGATTTAAAAAATATGCTTTGATATTTCGACCTGCTGAAAATTCTATTTTTGACCATGCAACCTCCGAAAATAATATGACAAAAAAGTTTTTTAAAATATTTTAACGTTACTAAACATTTGCCTATGGTAAAGTCAGTTGCAGGTTTTTCATTCCTGGTTCTGAACCTTCTAAGGTCTTATTTCACCTGACTGTGGAAAGAGTAAGCAAAAGCTTGTCCTGATTTGGAACTATTTTTATCTCTGTTTCTTCAGGAAATTCATTCCCAGCATCAATATAGAGAAGCTTAGTTTGGTCATTATTACAATGGAACTCAAATGTGCTTCAGTAAGACACAAGAATGGTATCATTTCTGCTCAGTTCCTTTTAAGGGAATCTGGAAAAGAATAAGTATCTGCCCGGAATAAAAACATGCCCTTCTGCTCATATGCACAGCATCTTGTGATCTCTTTACTCGCAGATTAGCTCTCATCATGTCAGCAGAAATCTGAAACACCTTTCAAATTTTATAAAAAGTAGTGTTGACAATTTACTAAAACTTTCCTAATACGCTCTTCACGTTTGCAGTGGGAGTAAATGCACGGATGTACACCTAGAAACTTAGGAGATAGAGCCAAATGGAGGTGAAACAAACTTGCAGATTTTCAAAAAAATTTATAATGGTGACTATTCAAGCCAACATCTGTCAAGAGTTATGACAGCAGAATCTGAGTATATCCCAACTTTCACTCTATTTACAAAGGAAATTTCAGGGGAAAACTTGACTAATATCATCTATGCCCTAACTGCAGCTAGCAGGTTTGCTATCCTGCAAAATTAAGATCCCCTAATTCAAGTGGCCACCAATATTTTCAAGATTACTACAGACCACCTTCCTAAAAGGATTCTAAAAATAAAAAAAAATTGGAGTTCTGGACTTCCCTGTTCTAGGTAAATTCTGGAATACTCTTTTGAAATGGATAGTTTTTCTAATTTATCTTTTTAAAAGTGATGTATATTATATCTGAAGAACAGCCTGAATAAAAGGACTTAAAATTTTAAGAAATTTCCTATCTAGTAAATGTAAGGAATTGTGAAAATAACTAATGGACTAATATTTTTTTTCTGAACATTTCAGAGAATCAGTGTGATTCAGATGTGAATGAGGCAATGGCATAAAAAATGTGAAGGTAACATTTTTCTAAATGTTATTAATAAATATATATTTTAGCATTTTTTTACTGGAATAACCGGAAGCTTTCCTCGAGATTACCAGATTTCATTAAGGCAATAGCAATGGGGACCTGTCCCTACAAAGCAAGGCCTGTTTTCCTAATTAACCTCTATAGTCATCATTTCAGAGTTTGCCACTCAAGGACTTGGACCCTAACAGAAAATCAAGAATATCTCATTTTAACAAGAAATTTTTTCGACTAATTTAAAATTAGAGACTGTTGGTAAGATTGTATATGTTGTTATGATCAGCACTGAAGACAGTGATGCAAAGCCACTGTTTTCCAACTGCATTAGGTATTGCTCTAACGTAAGGCTGATATAGTTGAATACTTTAACACACATGGCCCTCTGAAAGAAATATGCTGCTCACCAACCAATTAAATCAGCTAACATTGAACACCTTTAATGTCTTTTTCTCTCCAATTGCATATGGTTTTTACAGTTATTCATTGACAATAACAATTCCAAATACTGTGCACAATTTTCACTGTTGGAGTGTCTACCAGAGGCAATAAACTGCTCAAACCAAGCCCTCTTCACTCCTGTCACAACCTCCTAGCACCTCCTCCATAGTACCATCATAAAACAGCAGAGCATTCGAACAGACATCTCCAAAATTCTCCCACCGAAATATCATCTACTTTTATATGATATCCTGATTCAAAGTGCAAATGTTTCCTGTTTACACTGAGTAGACTTATGACAAAACTAACGGAAATTCAGCACTTCAATGAGAAAGTAATTTTCAAAAGAGTAAACAGAAGTGCTTTTTTCCCTTCACAAAAGAAAAAAAAAATAATCACTCTTGCTAAATAATAAGCTTGTAAAACTTAATCTGCCATAGTAGAAGCATGCATAGCAGCTAAGGGACTTCTTGGTAGAGGCAAAAGTGTCTGGAAACAGAATCAACACATTGGCAGGCTCTACCTAACAGCTCACTGCCTACCTCAGCTACTCTGATGTCCCATCATCAAAGGATAGGTGAATACCACTTGTCTCATTAACAATTTTTTTTAAAAATGTCTCTCTTCAATTAAGAATGCAGGTTTAGGTCTCCCATTCTCGCAGGGACAAAAATCCACGGTAAGAGTCAGAAGACTGTCCAGAAGATAATTTCAGCAGTAGAAAATTCTGGAGCTTTAGTTTTCTTCCTGTCTTTTCCACTTTCTTTATTGGAGAACTTTGAGGGGCCATGATTGAAAGGACCATCATGTTGTGGGTAATTTATATATGGAGGAAACCTAATTCATTTTTGCACAACTGCATTGGATGTTCCAAGGCACAGCATTATCTGCTGTCATCCCAACACTGGATGGTCAGGGCTCAGACAGCATTTCACTTGAATAGATATCAGTGAAAAAAGAATTTGGTGTTCAGGATTTTCATTACCATGAAAGCATAATTTCTAATAATGCAGGAGGGATGAAAACCAAGCCTGATTTGCTGTTGTGAAAACAGTTTTAGTGATAAGCGGAAAACATTTGCTGTGAGACAACTGACACACAATTAAACATGGAAGCCTTCTTAATGCAATCTGGCAGAATGATTTTTCACCTGAAACTTCTCTCTTTCCTCCTGAATAGCAGGTAGCACTCCTTTTGGACTGATCAACAGGTCATACCTGCAATTTCCTTTTTATCGGTGAGACCTTTCTTTCCATAGGGACGTAATCACTCCTCCACAAAGTGGTTAAGAGCAAAGCCTCCCTGATCATTGCACCATATTTCCACTGAGCCCTCAATGGATGCAGCGGTCTGTAAAGCACATTTGGAGGAGAATGACTTCGGTGTGGAAGTCACAGTACACAATTCAAACCTACTAGACTAATGAGATATAGTAGAGTACAATAATATTTGTCACATATATCACTTTATTATTTCATAACACCTTATGAATATTAATCAAGCAACCTCTTTAGCATCCCAAGAGGTGGAATAACACCTATTGTAAGCAATATTGTGTTGTGTTATGTGATCTATAACTCCACATATAATACATAATTTAATATGATTTACTAATGACCTTGAATTCTATCCAGATTTTCATCCTACCTTCAGCTGCATGGAGCTGATGCCCAGAAACTCAAAGATATTTAGGCAGTAACTTCCATTGATAGTAGCGCAGGTGAGGCAATAACCTTTCAGAATCTGAAGGGCAATACTTTCATGACATGCATTAAAGGACACGAACAGCATCGTGTTTCCCTTTTTCTTTTTCTCTGGGTTTTTTTTTCCCCAATGGGAAAATTATGTGGCAGTTTTCAAAATTATTTTTCACTTATTTATTTTATGTCTGCTGTGCTTCACATGTTTGATATTGATCCAAGGTTAATGACATGCAGCTTGCATTTGGAATTGAAAGTGGAGATGTTTAAGGTGGTTCTTAGATCCTGTGGGTATATGGTAGATATTGCCAGAATATACAGGAGATTAAATGATGCTTATCAAAAATCAGTGTACGCTGATTTTTCCTATTTGTGCAAATTTGCTGTGTTCACAACACAGTAGAGGTAATGTCTGCATTTCATATATACTAGCTAACCAAATTCAAGGTCAAATCCTAAATTGCTTCTTGGGGCAAAACTCTCAGGTAGTTGATTAATGTTTTAGCTGTGGTAGCACGTTAGGTTTCACCTTATGCAATGATTATATATGAGCCATCACTGAAGTCTGGTATGGAATCAAGGATGCTTGACTGATTAATTTAATGCTGTTAAGGTGTTTCCATTTAAAAATACTTCTAAAAACTGTTGCTGTAATTAAAGGCAGGACAATGGTTGCCTTTCCCCATAGGGCAGCATAAGATGAATTGGATCAGTAAAAAGAGACTTCAAATGCATTTGACTTACATTTTGTAAGAGATTTCTAAACTGAATGTGTGCTAAAAAGAGGTTTGAGAGAGAAAACTGTTAACACAGGTAAAACATCTGATTAGGCCACAGGGGAACCACAGTTAGAATCCATTTCTATTGATGATTTCTTGTGTGAGTGTTGGTAAATCCCTAATTTCTCCATGCCTCCATATTCTGGTGGGAAAATAGGCATAAAACCTCATCTTTCTTCAGGGAAGTACTGTTGAATTCAATAGTGCTTGTGAGGCACTCACAAATTATTATTATGATATAGGGGTGGGCGAATAAGATTTTCCTCGATATTTTTTTCCCCCTCTCATGACTGAGAGCTAGGCTACATCATCCAGGAAATTTATTCATGTCCAGAAGCTCTCAGAAGGCTTGATTTACAATGTGAGCGCGGCTGAGTAGAGTGCATATCTCAGTTATGAAGCATATTGACCAAGGAAGTCATTGCAGTTGAAGAAAGAATTAACTGCTCTGTTGGAGGGCTTCATAAACTCGTTTGTTATTACTGTTGCTCCACAGAGCCCCAAATGTCCAGCACAATCTCCTTCTGACTGTATTGCCTGCTAGGAAATCACAAGCTATTTTACTGAATGATGAGCCTTTTTTTTTTTTTTCTATATAATAATGCGCTTAAAACAACATGTTGGGAGCTGTTAGGCTTTTATTTACCATGGTGGGTTAATCTCATCTGGGGAGGTATAGAAACTCAATCATGAGTGCTACAGTATATAAGCTAATTGCCAGGATAAAACCCAATGAATAATTACTTAACTTCAGAATGAGGCCTGGGGGAATTTTTCTTTAATAAAGGTTTAATTCACCAGTGATAATGAATGCAATCTCACATACTACTGAACAACACCATTAGCATAATGGCTAAGATACAAAAACTATAATTAGAACAAAACAGAAATGTTAATTACAGCCACGGAGGTACCAAACAAAAAGGAAGTTTTCCTTTACCTGTCAAATGGGTTCCTGCCTGTGTAGCTTTAGTAAATCCCTGTGAATGGGTCATCAATTCTGCTCAAGTGACTGACAGGCAGAAATTAAAAAGTGAGGCTTCCTTTGCCTTTTGATTCCAGAGAGGACTGTGATTCACACAGGAGACTTAAATAGTTAGAGTACAGGTGAGGGCAGTAAAGACTCTACCTCTAATCGTAAAGCTTAAAAATTATGCTCCCATGTATCTGAATTCCACACTTGAATTCCTTTTCACAAAAAGGCAGACCCAGCATGTCAGCTGAGGAATATTAGATCTCTTCCAAGTTTATTTACTACTCCCAGATGTACTTGCTGTACACAGCACCGTGTAGCTGGACAAGGAAACGTGGCAGCCTGTTGGCTGGGCAGCTGCTGAGAACTTCACTGATAACAAGCGGCTTCATTTCCGGCACTAATAACAACAATAACAAAAGCTCTTTGTACATAAAAATTTGCACAAACTCTTATATCTTGCTTAAATGAAATCTGTGAGATGTCCTCAAGGAAGAACACTCTTTTGTGCTATTTCTGCTGTGCCTTTTCTCTAATCTCATGCTACACAAATATTAAATTTACAGATTCAAGAACTCAAAAGTTATAAAATATGAGAACCAATGTTTCATTTTCCCCCCTTATAGGACTTACTCAGTGTATAAAATGGACATTAACTGAATGGGGAGCTATTCAGTTTTTCTTTTTATCCTCATCCTTCTGTGTTTGATTCCAGACCTTATTTAGCACACACCATCAAAAACCCTGCACTGAATACAAAATTACCAATTTCTTCATAGGTTTTTTTGTGGTTTTCTCAGCTTTTTTTGTGGTGCTCTCAGCTCTCACTATAATTAATCTATCCTCCCAACACCTCTAAGAAATCATATAATTGAAGCACAGAGAGATGAAGGCCACTTTGCTAAATATTCACTAATTTGGGTTCCTGCTTTGATACAACTAAGTATTCTGGAGGGGGGCGGGGGGGGAAGAAGTTGTAATTTATGTAGCAGTGCACACGTTTCAGATGCAGCCCCTATTAACTTGTACTTTACCCATGAGCTTTTAGCATGTCCATAAACAGAAAATATCTGTAAAATACCTCTGAAATCTCTGACTGAAGAAATCTGCTGATGATCCCATTAGAACACAGCGGTGAAGGTAGGGGAGGAACCCAGTCCCCCGCAGTGGCACTCGTTCACGTGAGCCATGAGACTAACCCTTCCACCCTAACACTTCGGCACCTTGCACACTACAATTTCTGCAACAAATGAACAGGCGATCAAAAAAGGGTGGGAAGGAAAAAAGAAAAATAATAATATGAGAAATTAGAGATATTTTTGTTATTGTGTTTTCTAATTCCCTTGCAAATTGGAGAACCTGGGGCAGACATTGGTGGGAAAGACACTTCTACTGTTCGTCTAAGACCATTCCCATTAAAGCTAATGAGGGCTGACTTAAATACCTAAGCCTGAACTGAATTCACAAAACCTGGCAGGCAATAAACCTGCCTCATGATGGAGCCATTCAGTGGCTGTTCTGTGAGCATGGGCTGATACGTAGCTACAGAAAGGAGCTAAGCACTGAGTGGTGAATATGGCACTTTCACTAAGATGTCCAGGAGAGGGGTTACTGAAAGTGCTTTCTGTTCTGTAACAGGCAAGTGATCAAAGCACTGATGCTCAAGCATTGATTGGCCAAACCACCTTAAGGGAAGGAGGCTCAAAGCCCATCTGCTTGAATAGATCTCTCACCACCTGGCTATACAGGATATGATCCCTTTCCTGTTTAAGCTGGACAACCTCAGCAAAAAATATTCAAGCTTCGTTAGATGAAACTGTGGAAGAAACGAAATCCCAGAACCACGACATGACTTTTTAATGCAGTAAACAGGATACTCCTGTGGGTGGCAAGAAATGTAGCTTATGTTTCTGGTCATGTACTTTATCCAGTGGGTATTTAACATGAAATGCATAATAGCAAATATTACACTGTGGACCAGAAACCGAATACCTCTTCCTCCTCGTTCCTTTCTCCCCTAGCTGCAAGACTGGACTCCTGCTGCCCCTAGATCTGTTTCTCTAGTCTAGCGATTCATGGAGTCCTTTCTGCCTAGCACAACAATTTCAACAGGTAATACAGTCCAACCCACCCAAACAGCCTACATCACAACAATTATGAGATTAATCTGAGAGGCTGGAAACACAGATTTGAATCTTTTCAGGTTAGGTAAAGCATTGGAACTTGAAATACCATGTCCCAGGCAAAAAACCCAAAGAATGCTGACTTGATAGAAGGAAAAACTTACTGACCATGAGAGCAGTCAAGGAGGGGAACAGTCTTCCCAGGAAGGTTGTGCAGTTTCCATTCCTGCAGGTTTTCAAGATCATACTGGATTAAATGCTGAGCAACCTGGTGTGATCTAATAGTTAAGCCTTCTTTCAGCAGGAGGTGGAACCAGAGACCTCCTGAGGTTCCTTGCAACCTGAATTAATCTGTGCTCTCATAGCAAAAGTGAGTGGTGGCCTTCCTCACCAGTTACTCTGTGGAAAAAGCAACAGCCTTAGGAGAACCTCAGAACTACCTGCAGTAGACTAGGAATGCTTACCAGAGTCCTCCACTCTTTCCCATCTCTCATTCTCCCAGAATGTCTAGAGAAGCTATTTACAGACAATTTCCATGTATAGTACTTGCAACGGATTTTTATCTTCTTCTTTTATCTCAGTAATTCTGGTATTAAAGACATGTTAGCCTTACTAGACAGTAAAAATATTTCTAAGTTGATTTTTACATTTCAGAAAAGAGTAGGTTTTAGTTTTGAACAGAAGTGACCTATTAGGCTAAACTGCCCACTCCATCAGAATGCTGTGCAACTTTAACAGATTTCAATTCACTCTGTTTAAATTATGATGCACAAAGCTAAACAATCTTCTAGTATGAATTTGTCTTTCATGCAAAGTAAGGTTTTCTAGAAAAAAAAATGCTGTAAAACTAACAAAAAAGAACAAAGGAACAGCTGTAAGTCAAGAGTTCTTATGCCAACACACTGTTCAGCTGGGTTCCACATTCATTTCCATCCCCCATATCATGCTGATTATAAACTTAGATGCAGTTCTAATGTTTTCATTTAATTCATTTTTTCCATATTTTAAATTCATTGTATTTAGCGAACATTCAGTTTGAAACAAGCAATATCAAAAGAAACCCCCGCAGGTGCAGGGAATTTGAATAATCAGGTCCACATAATCCATGAACCTCAATCCACTGAAGTCTCCCTGGGACCATTTTAAATGTGTAAAGGAAACAAATGTCCAAATTACTCTAAACAATTGTGAGATAACATGAAATAAGGCAGATGATTAAAATATTGATACTTATATTACAGTAATGCCTTCAGTCTCCCACAGAGATACCAGCCCTGCTGTGCCAGGCACTGTACCAGCACACAGGGTGATGCTCTGCCAGGGGAATTTACAGTCCAAACCTTGATTTCCCATCAACATCCATGTTGTAACACCAGGTCAGGAATAGTCAAAACTCAGTGTTGGGAAGAAACAAAAATATGAAACAACTATTCAGGTTGCCCAGTAAGACCGTAGCAAAACTGGGCATAATTCCCAAGCTTCTGCAGTTCTGTTTTTGTGCCCTGCTTCCCAGACCTGACTGTAAACTAATCCTTTTGTATGTTCTTCTGCCATCCATGGCAGCTAAGCACTGGCTGGCTGCAATAAATTTTCCAGCTTTGTAGGTGCTTCAGTTTTCCTCAGACTATTGCTGTGTGTCAGAATTACTTATGTTACTGGATTCTCTACACTGCTTCTTAATTTTAGGATGGTTCTTTTACTTTGTTTTTTTGCAATACTGTAAGTTGGACTACCATTATCTGACGATGTCCTCTAAGGCACTACTACATTCCAAAGATTAAGAACAAATGGGGATCTGCAAAATGAACAATGTGATGCACACTCTTACAATATATTCATCTTCTATGCACAATTCATTTGATGTGTTGTCGAAATATAGCCAATAACTGAATATAGCCCAAAGAGCTGAAGGACAGCTTTCTCCTAAAAACTGGCATAGTATGACAAAAGTGGCATCAAGTAATAGTTGTCATCTAACTGAAACCTTAAATTCTATCCTTTGGTATGTTATGAGACATACATGCCGATGCACGGTTGAAGATGTAGCAGTGGAAAATCAATAGCTGAACATCTGCAAGCATCCATACCTACATTACAAATATGACTGACATCTTGGATGTGGAATATTTAAGCAGTCTCTCTTGGCGGTTTTATCCATGGGTCTTAAAGTGCTCCAAGTTTCATATCTGTTATAACTGTATAATCAAATCTGACTGGTTTGTGCAATGGCAATTTTTATTTTATCTATTTGCGCTTTTTTTTTTTTTAAATGAAAATTCCTCTTACTGAACTGGGTGGAAAAGAGAAAGACTTTGCTACATGATAACAGATATGATCTTGATTATTCCAAGGAATGAAGTCTTTTTAAGCAATGACTGCTTTCTTGAGGTGAAGAAATATTATGCATCTCAATCTTTTGCTATCAGCTAAAGGCTTTACAAATTAAAATACTGAGTAGAAGTTTATTCAAACCAGATTTGAACCAAAAGTCATCTGCATAGTGCACATGTCATTCTCTGCATCCCTATCGCTGACAAAAAATAGCAGAGGTGCAGAAAAATACCTGATGATATGCCATGTTCCTTATTTATCAGAAGTGTTTCTTTAGATATGGCTAAACCATTACTTTTTATTCGGTGTTTTGTTGCAGTACATCCAATGACTGAATATACCACATGCCCCGTTTGCCTGTAATGCAACTAATAAATCTCTCTCTTTTTGGCTGGGTAAGTAAGAACCCAAACAGCTAATTTCCGAACTCTCTACCTGTAAGCTATTGGTTTTTAACCATGTCAGGCCATTGCCATTTTTATTTACTCAATATGCTAACCAACTCCACTTGCACGGTACATTTTGTTGCAACTTTTTCTTAGACTTTTCCAGCACTTTTTGTTTTGGGGATTCAGGAAGGGAGAGTTAGGATGGTAAGGATTTGGATTTTTGGCTCTGAATTATTTCATAATAAGCAAGAATAGAAAACTACGATTCCTTTCTTATCTCTATTTTATTACACAAGACACTCTCCTTGACTCGGTACTAAGCACTTCTGAAAATCAGGCAGGTTCCTAAATATGGATTTAGAAGTCTAAATTTAGGCCTTTGAATCTGAATTGTGTTTGCCTGCAGGGTACCAAAGCTCAAATTCACCCTTAGTATCGGGGAGTGCAGTCTCTCTGGCTTCACTTTTACTATCTGTGAATAAGTTTATTCAGTCTTGAGAATGTACTTTACCACCTGTCAACACAATTTTTTTGTTGTGATGTTTTTATAATGAAGCTTTACCACCTTCTACTAATTTCCAAGTGAGCCCAACCTTTTCTTAGAACAACCAAAAGCTTTACAATTAGCTGTTGTTGGTTTGTTTCTTTTCAGCAATGTATCTTGCATCTATACTGATTGCTGGGCTTTGGAAATAGACTGAACATGTATTTATTGACTAATCAAAAATACAGTAAAAGTAGAAAGACACAGCAATATTTAAAATCTAGCTGATTACCCTTTGGTGGCAGATGACTAACAGCTTACCTCAGCAAAGCAAAAATTGCTGCCAAAGGTTTCTTCATAGAAATAATCCTTATTTATTATCCAAGTTCACAGCTGTATACACTGCAGGCAGTAACTAAAAACACTTAAAAAGCACGATGCTAAAAAAACAAACCCCAAGCTTACGTGACTGTGGTGCTTATTAAAGGTCCAATCCTTCCTCATTAAAACCAACAGGAGGGGTTCTGCCAATGATTTTAGTAGTAAAGGAAGTCATCTCAGGCAAAATATTCAGACAAAGTCATAAAGCTGCATTCTGCTCATTAACAGTAAATGTGTGATTCTCTCTGGCATGAACAGGGAAAGTGCTAAACAGCTCCAAGAATTCTTAGGTTACTCAATAATCTCCTTTCTTGAAATAATAGGACAACAATAAAAGCTATTTTCTGCCCCCAGTGCACACACGCAGGCCCAGCTGTCTGAACTCTAGTATTTCTTTCAGAAAAAAAGTGATTATACACAGCTGTTGTAACAGCTCTTTTGGGGATAAATCAGCAATCTTTACATGGAACAGTATTTTTATAAGACCTATTAAAATCTCACTTATTATTAATAATCACTATTCAGTTTGATAAAATGTACGGAATAAAACCCAATGAAAAGAGTAATATTCACTAAGCAATTCAACCACTTAACAATGTTTGCCTGAAGGGAAAAACACAGGGAAATAGCCTACTATTGCTCTCCTACTATGCACCCCATCTTCCCCTCACATGGCTTTTATTTGTCCTTCCTGTGCTGCAGTCTGCAACATTTTCATACAGTTTGCAGGAGCCAGATACGAAACCGAGCAAGATTAGGTGGCAAAATACCAGCTAGTGATTTGAAAACTGACTGAAAGGAGGTAGAATCAATGATTCCGTCCCTTTCCTCTCATATCTCTACTACAGAAGATAATTGTCCTTGGGCAAAAAAATCTGATCCCCCTTTTGCTCAGACTGGGTTTGGGAAGGAGATTGTTAAGGACACTCGTGGCAGGTGCCTGATCCAGCAGTTGACCCTCTGCATTGCTCACTGTCTCGTCACTCAGCTGCTTCACAACGACCAAGCCAAAGCATGAAAGCTGGGAGCCCTGATGCATAGTGTCCCCTGCACCCTGCACGGAGCCGGCGGCCCTGTCAGGACTGGAAAGAGGACTCTGCCACTGAAGATCTGCCTGCTGGAGCCAGCGAGACAAAGAAGAGTGGAAAGCGCAGGAGTCTGCGTGAGCAAGCAAGCCTCTGACATGCACTGAAGAGCAGAACATGTTGGCAGACTTGAGTATGGAAACAAAATTTAGAATAAGGAAGCCATCTTGGACGCCTTTGTCAGTTCCTGAGGTTAAAACTGGTGAGAGCCTAAAAGCTTCCGTGCCATAAGGTCTCCCAAAAAGGGACCCATCTGAGGGCATAGCTGATGACCCAGTCAACTCAGAGATCCCACACAGAGCTCTGAGTGAATTAGCAGGCTGACATATTACCATACAGCAATACCAGCTCAGCTCCCAGAAGCGTGGTGAGATTTGTGTTAAGTCTGGACTAATTAGCCATGTCTCTCAGCAAGACTAATTAGTCCAGGTTCTGCACATGTGCTGGCATGGTGGTTTTATCTTGGTTCAAGAGCTGGCCCTGCAGTGCTACAAGCTATACTCCATCGTGCAGCAAAAGCAACCCCCGACGTAACACACACACACAAGACATTTAAAATTTTACAAGTTCAAACTAACACTACAAACCATACTAAAAAAAAAAAAATATATATATATATATAGGAATCAGCACAGGTTGTGAATGAGAGGTTCTGAGTGTACCACAAGAGAAATGAGCCATACCGGGATTCCCACGACAGGAATCAGTAGCTTATGAGCCATTTGTTTCTAGGCACGGCAGTATTGCCAGGCTGGAAGCCATTCACCCGCAAGCCCTCTGGGTAACTAGAATTAGACATGTGAGCAACACACTGGTATAGCTGTGCGTGCCCTCTGCTTACCTACGCCACATCAGTCCAATAACTCAGAGACTTTAGATACAAGCAGTGCTGGGAGCAGGTCCCTAGCGGGTACCATTGTACATCATGCCAAAGAACTGACTGGGAACCCTGGGGCAGATGAAGCCCCACGATTTGAAGATTTTTTTAAGAATTTTTTCAAGTTAGTAAGACATCCGTCTTTTTATTATTGTACTGATATCCCATCCTGTTCCTTCGCTTCAGTTCTCTTTCCTAAAAATTTTCCAGTTCAGGTTTTGTCTTAGCCCAGTTTTTCTGCTCTCTTCAATACACTTCCCGCCTATGTTTATAATGGTCAAAACACCATTCAGTTCCACAACTCAGTATGTTGCAGCAGCAGCTGCAAAATGCTGTTCAGAGGTTTATGGCCAGTTTTCAGACCTTCTGGTCACCCTCTGATGAATCACAAACCTCCTTAGTTTCTTGCACAGGAAGCCACTTATGAACCCTAGCAAGACTTTGCAGTTGCCTACACAGCAGCATTATACTTCCAAAACTGTGGATATGCCAGGAATTTTTAACCCTTTCAATTCATCTCCTAGTTATTTCAGTTGCACTTTTGGTTTTGTATACATAGTCTAGTGATTTCTGGTGTAAAAGTAATTCTTCATGTAGTATACATGCTTCATTTCCGTATTCAGTTTTACTGTGGCTAAATGGTAAAGAATGCTTTCTATGTCACAGTATGCGTATAGAAAAAACAAATTCCTAAACACCTATTAGTTGTTGAAATAAATCTGAGATTTGTTTTTTCAGTACAGTTCTGGGGTACAAAACATCTATATTGTAACTGTGTTGCTTAACAAGCATATGCATTTCAAGTATACATGTTTTCTTAAAAGGACTCTGGGAGAGTAAATTCATATTTGCCTATTCTGTTATTATAAATTATGTGATCTTTCCAAATAGAAGCACTGGAATAATTAAACTAATTTTCCAAAATTATTCTAGTATATTCAATTACAGATTTTAATTATTTTGGAGAAATAATTCACAGTGTTAATGAAAGAGACAGTAGTTAGAATCATGGCAGAGTATGGGTTTCATGTTTCTGCATTCCATACGCCTTATTAGAAATGTAAATCAAATATTTGATGAATACTAAGAGCCTATTGGGACATTAAAATGAATATTACCATTGTGACTCTGAGAATCAGGTTGAAGTATAACAGAAGTCAGTTAAGGTAAGTGGATTTCAGTGCCAAAGGGAACATTAGCTGTTTTAAAGAGGCCTCTCGAGTATTATCCCGTATTAAAGATGAAAAAAATAGAAGTTTAAATAACACTCAGGTTGTGACACAAACCAACAAAAGACACCAGAATTTCAAAGTTTCAGCTGTTACTTCATATAAATTAACCTCATCTCCCATGTTGATAAAAATTAACTGAGGACAGCAGGGTGGTGGGGAACATGCATATGGGAGTTAACTATGAGTCTCCTATATTATCCCCTAAACATTCACCATTACAATTAATAAAAGCTTTGTCACTCCTTTTGAAGAGGGCAAGTCTTAATGCTGGCCCTGGCTTATATCTTAAAATATGATTTTGTATTTAATGTTCTGTAAAAGCATCCAAAGCTCACTATATTCTACATAGGGCATTTCGATAGCCTGAAAGGTTAAACAGCTTTCAGTAACTAAGCCAGTTCTACGTATTTATATGTCATATAGTATATAGTATTTTGAAAACTGTGCAAGCTGAAATTTACTCTTTCTAGGAGACATCATGCTTTAGAAAATGGGCAAATGGAAAACACATATGAGCTACATCTACTAAGGCAACAGGCAAAGGCTGTGTCAGGGAAACAGCTATCACACGTTACTCCATCTCAGGTTTTCCACAAAGCACCACGGCCCATTACTTCTTGTGAAATTTTAAGAAAAAAATCTCCCTCAATTCTATGTTCATTTAAAAGAATGGAGGAGTTTCACTAGTTAGAAAAAAGTATAAAAATTCTGTGTGCTTTACTAGCCCCTGATTGCGTTTTACAAACAAACACTATTTGGGCTACAGAGATGATTAGGGGACTTGAACATCTCGTACAAGGAAAGGCTGAGAGCGCTGGGTCTGTTTAGCCTGGAGAAGAGAAGACTGAGAGGGGATCTCATCAATACTTACAAATATCTAAAGGGCGGGTGTCAAGAGGATGGGGCCAGACTCTTTTCAGTGGTGCCCCGCAGCAGGACAAGGGGCATCGGGCACAAACTGGAGCACAGGAAGCTCCATCTGAAGATGAGGAAAAACTTCTTTACTGTGAGGGTGACCAAGCACTGGGACAGGCTGCCCAGAGAGGTTATGGAGTCTCCTTCTCTGGAGATACTCAACCTGCCTGGAGGTGATCCTGTGCAACCTGCTCTAGGTGATCCTGCTTTAGCAGGGGGGTTGGACTAGATGATCTCCAGAGGTCCCTTCCAACCCCTACCAATCTGTGATTCTGTGACTATTACTAGTCTTGGGGTGAAGAGATAACTATATGCCTTCAAATTTGTTTAGGCCATGGATGAAGTCTGCAGATTAATTAAAAACATGTTTGCATTTGACACAGCCAAGGTTATAAACAGTGATCCTCTAAAACTTAATTAAATTTCTACCTTTAAAGGTGGCAGAAGATAAGTTACCATACCAAGTTTTTCACCATTTGGCTGAAATTTCATGCAGGCGATAGTTCTTGAGAAATTTTAATTATGTATGATCTGAACTCTGAAGAATAAAAGAATTTCATGTTGTTCCAAATTGAACTTTTGTACTTTTTGTACCAAAAAGTTGATTTACCTACTAGGATTCATATTCAGAAAATTTTGAGTAGTTATCTCCATTTTCTACATTCTTCCCTTTCTCTGTCATTTCTATAATTATATCTGTGGCCAGTACATTTAATGAGCTATTATGTTAAGGTATCACTGACAATGTATTTAATAACAGAAAATGTACATGTAGATTTCCTCTGCATGAGCTATTGCTTGAACTACTCCATATTCAAGACCAAGGAAGAACCAGTGTAATAAGAACTTTTTTTTCCTAATGCTTTGACAAAAGGTCTAATTCTGCCCTGGTTGATCAAGGGTCCACAGTTTTGAAGGGTACCAGACCACAATCTGTCACACAGCGTAAACATATCTCACTGAGCTTTTGGAAATCTCACTTCTTCCATGTACAGATGTTCCATATGAACTCAGCAATGTAAAAGCAGTGGCTTATATTTAAGAAATACAAGTTTACACACAGCAATGGCTTTCTGGTCATTTCTGAAAGTAGAAAATTTATTTTCCTGTATCAGGATTGTCAGCAGATTTGTTTTCAAAAGGAAGCATAAGATCAAGCTGTGAAAATCTAAATAACTTTTAGTTGTTACGCAGGTGCAATTTTATTTTAAAAAATGACAAAGCCTTTATGCCATGACGAACAGCAAAATTAATAAAAATGCAATTTCTATTCCAGATCATGCAATTTCAAATGTTTATATGTGTCTTTAACACAAAACATACCATTAATTCTGTTAAATCCATACAACCAAAACAGGGTGGTTCCCCCTAATTACCCTACAGTGAGATTCTTTTCTGACTCCTCATTTGATGAAAGTTCTAGAAAAAAGTCCTGAAACCATCAACAAAATAGAACATTGTTAAAATACTCCCTCATAATAGATTGCCAATTTTCTCCTTGACCTAGAAATATTGATGAAATTGATAAATGTTTGTAAAATATCAGCATTTTCCAGGGACTTTGCTGCAATTGTTTCTAAAGAATTTAATGGAATGGACCATAAGTAAAGCTGTGGTCCTTTTTTTTTTTTTTCAGGATAAAGATGTAAATAAAAATCTTAAATTTTAATTCTTAGTTTTTTATCTAGATCCTTCCTGTTACATTCAAATAGCCCTTCAGTGCTGGAAAAAGAAAATAGCAAAAACAGCTTTAGTAACTGTATTCATTATACTAGCATAAACTTTTAACACAAGTTTTACAGACATTTAATCTGATATCATGAACTGTTTTTAAAAAGGGCTATCAGTGATTTAAATCATTATTTCATTACTTTCACCCAAATATTTAATTCAGTGTGACAGTATTATGCCAATGCTTAAATGAGAGTTTTCCATATGTCTTTGAACCTATGGCCAAGACCAATTATTTGGACTGTCAAGCTTAATTTGAATCAGTTTTTCTATTGATGTCATTGGCCTCTAGATTAAATCCCACAAGTGAGGGCCTGTCTGTATATTTAGAAGACAATACACTTTGAAATACTATTTGGGACTTAATGATTTAGTCTGGAATGTTTTCTAACAAAAGAGTTACAGATATTTTATCTATCATTGTATTAAACTACATATACCGTGATTGCATGTTCTTGGATAAGAAACTAGGAAATCTAGATATAGGTATTATTAGTTTCTTATTATTTTTAATTTTCCATTTCAAAGAAAACATTTATTAATATAGAAATGCAGAAAACCATCATTTTTTTTATAGTATTCAAACCAGTAACAATAAACTAAGTGCAGTTTTTAGCTAACAGTGTTGATGACTTTCTTTAAGAAAATGCAGTCTGCTGGTGGGTATTCTGAAGTATTCAGTCATCTACCACACAGAGATTTATTAAATGCTGTCTTGAACTACAGCAGAGAGACAACTTGGATCTTATCCTCCCCATATGTTCTAGAGACTGTTTCAAGAAGTTGGATGGTTATCACAACATTATATAAAAGGCATCCAATGTAAGGGGTGCAGTTTCAAACAATGGATTCAAAAGAAATTACCACAAGTATGCAGCTTTCAGCACAACTTAAAGAAATTAAAATAATAATTCATGAACCAGAGGAAAAATACTTCAACAACAATGGTCACGATGATAGATGTCCCCAGTGCAAAACATAGCTTCTTGCTGGGTGACACACAATATTAGCAACACTACACTAAAACTCAATTTCAGACAGAATAGCAGAACTGAGACCAGTGTAATCCCAGCAAACCAAATAAGAGAAAACCAAAAAAGTTACTCATGATCAAAACTGACAACCAAGTCTGTTTTCTTTAGGAAAGATTTTTGGTTGTGGGGGTTTTTTGGGTTTGGTGGTTTGTTTATGGTTTGGTTTTGTTTTTTGCCACTGTTTTCCACTGGGAAGGGTCTTGTATAACAACATAGAGTTAATTGGCAAAGTAATTTCAATGGGGCAAAGTGCCCATGCTCCTACTTTTGTTATCATGACAAAAAGCTGTATGTTGTTATTACCGATAGACTGGAATTTGTCTAAAAAGCGCCAAGTTATCAAAACCTAATGGGGGGGGGCGGTGGGAACAACAACAAAAACCAAAGTTAAGATTTTAGGGTTCTATTAAACAAATGGGGCAGCTTTTCTACTTTGATAACTATTTTTCATCAGAAAAAGCAAGTGTGATTTTTATTCAAAAGATTTTGTATTCTACCCAGTCTCCTGCATATGGAGAGAAAGAATTCAGGACCATTTTTTCATGAGTAGTACCTATCTCGACAGGCAACAAGAACTAGCTGAAGTTGAGTACATGTGTGTTAAGTATGTGTCATGGGGAGAGGACTAAGTATGACTGGGTATGTGCATACACGTATGAAAGACAGTAAAAAAAATAAACTGCTACTTAGTAAATAAATTGCTACTTAAGATGAAGGAGGGTAGATTTAGATTATATATTAGGAAAAAATTTGTTCAGTGTTAGAGTGGTGAGACACTGGAACAGGTTGCCCAGAGAAGCTGTGGATACCCCCTCCCTGGAAGTGTTCAAGGCCAGGTTGGATGAGGCTTTGGGCAACCTGGTCTAGTGGAGGGTGTCCCTGCCCATGGCAGGGAGGTGGAACTAGATGATCTTTGAGGTCCCTTCCAACCCAAACCATTCTACGATGCTATGATTAAATCACCTATTTGATGACCATGGGCATAAGAACTAGTTCTAAGCCAGTTTTAAACAATCCAGGCCAAATTTCTAATCCTTATTCGGTATATAGAGACAAATAATTTAAACTCTTTTCATTATTTCTCCATTTAAGAAATGAGAACAATATATACTTATCTACAACACAGCAGGACTGGCAAGATTATTGTGCTTTTAAAGTATGGAGAAAAAAATGCAAAAAAAAAAAAAAGATTAAATTCTAGCACAATCCATAAAGTAGTACATAAACTGAATATTAGAATGATTCTGCCTTCATACTTATCAAATAAGATGTTTGAACTCTTTACATTCATTGCCCTGTCAAGAGATCCTGGAGTATGGGAGCAGCGATAATTCACATTTCCTCCTGTTTAACAAGTTATTTCTGTTCACTGAAGATAGATCATTTTTACATACATACATATCCACATATCTGTATAGATGCATTGTACTGTGCATCTACCAAAATATATTATAAATATTGTAATATATATTTTAATAAGTGTGATGGTTAAGTTAATTTATAGGGTCCATCTCCCCACAGAGACCAAGAAGTTCTTTGAACTTTTAAAACCTAATATATATCTTTCTGACCAAGAATACTCCAAATAAATCTTTTCATGTATTATTGGAGAATAAACCTTCTTAAATCATGTAAAAGACATATTTGTAGCAATAAATGGTGAACATTTAATTTCTCTCCCACATACTGCTATTCTATGCTAGAATTTGTGAATCTCTGAATAGCTAACTAATCTTTAAGCTCATATTTTTCGCTGACTCATTTTTTTCTTATTAGGGATCAAAATACCCTACTCAAAGGGTGGATAAATACTTTTTTGTCAAAACTGAGATGAAGTATAAAGTGAAGTCACAGAGAGGTCTGTCCTGAGTCTGGTTCTATTCAATATTTTCATTAATGACTACTAAGGTAATGGAATAGAGAAGACACTTACAAAGCTTGTAGGTGACACCATGCTGGAAGCAGTTACAAGTACTTTACAGGAGTGCAGTCAAACTTAAAATGATCTTATAGATTGGAGAAATGGCCCAAAGTCAGTAAGATAAAATTCACTAAAGACAAGTGCAAAGTAGTAAACGTGGAAAGAAATTGTCAAATGCTCAAAAATGGGGAAACTGTCCAGGCAGCAGTAAAGACTTGTGTTACAAAGGACAACAAACAGAACGGCAGTTAACAATACAATTGTGTAAAGAGCAAATGTCATCCCAAGATGTTTTAACAGCTATGCTGCTGTTCAGGCATAAAAGGCAATGAACCTGCTCCATCAGTACTGGTGGACCTTCAAGAGCGGTTAATCCAATTACGGAACTAAAGTCAAATTCTACATGAAAAAAAATTTAAAAAGCTAATGCCATTAAGACACAAGTGAACTTGATGAGTTCTCTTTATGGAAGGCACTTTATTTTATACTTCATGTGGATACACCAATAGAGATTTCAAGAGATGTATAGGATCTAGCCACAGCAAAGAGAAAACTTGAGGTCAGAGACAGATGAGGATGAGCTGGAGACAAATCATTGGGTGCACACTGCTGCAATACTTCCATGTTTGTCCATAATGAAATGGAAACTGCCTACATGTACCAGTTGCTGATCTGGAAAATCTCCTAGATAAAGAGTCTGCAAATGCAAAATAGACAAAGCAGCATTATGGTTACTTGTTAACTATTTTGCTGTGGCACACTTGCTAATTTACTTACATCTTTAAAAAGGTTTTAAAATATGTGTGCTATTGTACCAAGGGAATGAACTGCACTTCATATTATTGCATGAAATGTATTAGCAAACTGAGCCACTAATATATCTATAAAAATATAAATTCCCTGCAATGACACTAATGAAAACACAAACTGCCAGGTAGAAAAAGATGTCATCTGAGGAAATCACCTTCTGGGCCTGAGAAAGGCCAAAGTGCTGAGAGAGAAGACAGGCAACTTGATCAAGCCACTCTATTGCAGTGATCCTAAATAGTGTCATTAGAGAGAGCAGGAAAAAAAAACCATCCTAAGCTTCAGACAAGAGTTTACTCCCCACAAATTTGTGATAAGCACTTGCAATGAAAAATGCTGGCCCAGGGATGATGGGAAGATCCTTTCTCCCTAATCTTCAGCCAGATGGTCCCAGAAGCAGTCAGGCCAGCATAGAAACTGCTCTGTGTTCCACCACTGGCCATGGATAAGTACCACCACACGGATGGATAAGTACCGCAATCCTGTCGTACTTCCCACTCATAACCTGCCACTGGATTCACTGTGATAGGGATCATCCTTCCTATATTTGGGTCTAGAGAGACACAGCTGGCATAGAAAACTAGTGACGTATAAGGACTTATACTCTGTCTATATGGGTGTAGAGAAGTTCCATCATTTAAATTGTAAACTTCCTCAACTTTCTTTAACACAAATTTGACAATGCATCATTATTTGTACAATCTATTAGTATTAGGATAATGCTCAGGAGCCTTAGGCAGAGAACAAGACCCTCCGTGTCAGATTCTAACACAGATGGAACAAAAAGCCAGTCCAAAATTTTACAGCTTAGGTGTAAGAGGAAGAGACAAGACAGGAGAATATAAATAAGACAGCATCAGTCTGGATGACAGGCAGCAGTGTCAGCATACTACTAGTTCAACTATTGTCAACTATTCTGTAGACATTGTAGCAAAGGAGAATTTTAAGGACAAAATTTACTTCTCAGATAGTTTCATTGTTGTTCCAGAATAGGTTTTTAGAACAATTCTAAATATGATGCAAAATGTGAACAGACTTGCAAAAAATTTCTTCATCAGCTAAGTAATTTGTTCTGTTTAGGTCTCAACTTCATTATCAAAACAATTTCATAAATCCATAATGATGTTTTGGACTATTATTACTGTCAAAAAGAAATAACATTTTAATCATGTTAAAACAAGATCAGTGGCTGGCCTAGGATACTCTTGGCTGTGTGGGTAACCCAAACTGCATTTCCTGTTCCGATATGCCAACCCCAGGAGGAGCATACTGATGATATACTAATAGCAAAACACTCAAGCAAATTAAACTCTTAAGCCTGAATTTTACCTTCCTTTAAAAGGGAAAAACAAAAAGGAAACAATGGCTTATGTTTGTATATATGTGGTAGGTTAGAAAGAATGCTGGTGGACAAACATTGAGCAGATAGCATTTGGATACTGCAGGGATCCTTGCATGCTTGTTGACAAACATTCCAGATGTTGTGGGAGTTCTTTAAACTTTTAAACTCATATTTATCTGTAATTCTTTTTGGAGAGAATCAGCAGCCAAGGAGAGGGGTATGCTATGCATATTTTATTTCCTTTTGCTGCACTTGATAGTGAATGATCCACAGTCTTTAACACCTGAAGGGATCATTAGATCAGATTTGCGTTTAGCCTTGATCCAGCAACCATTATGCAGGAAATGCAAAGCTTTGCAATAGTTCTATTAAGACATTTTACTAAGGCATCTATTCATTATCACTAACTCACCTGTAGAGTTCTTCCACGGTGGAATTTAAATTTCTTGATGTTGTATTTGGCTTAAATGACTATAATGATAGCCTACATCTGCCTTAGGGTTCATTACCACCTAGGTGTGGAGAACATTATTAAACAACTGTACAATGAAAGAAACTCCCAAGTATTGTGTTCTGCCCAATGCATGAGAGCTATTACACCTTTGTTCCTATTACAGTATTCATAGCTTCCTGTTGCTTGTCCCGTAAGATTTTGTTAATGAAAAATAGTTTTAGGAGGAAATTTCCTATCAGTGATGCAGGAGGCGTATTTTTCTTCAGAATGTGCATGGTACTCAACACAGAAGGGTCCTGCTCTGTAAATAAGACTTTTCTGGCATGACTGCAACAGAAATTGCTTTTAGGTGTTGCTTATATTTAACAATTTATGCATAAGATGTCACAAATATGAACCACAGTAAAGAAGAATTGAGAGAGAAAATAACTGCAGTGTGCATTGGGGAAAGCTTCAGTCACACAGTGCTGTTCCTGAGCCGAACCTCCAAAAACATGAGAGCTTTCCAAAAGCTCCAGTAACAGGCACCGGTTATCATGGAACAGCCAGTGGAACTGAAAAATGACGAAGGCTCAGCATGAGTCAAGCTCTGAACCACAAATTGTGACAAGGGCAGTGCGGCAGTGCTCTACTACCCTCTATTAGGTTCATGCAAGGAAGCATTCCCTGGGGACCTCCTGCATCTCCCCTCCCTGTCTGCAGCTTGAAAGAGAATTGGCATTGACTTTAATGAAGACACATTGCTTTGACATGTTTGTTAGCGTCCGTTGTTTTGCAGTATAATTTGTTGTTTCAAATCAAGCCAGACCAGTCTGCAATCTAAAAGCTCCCGTAAAAACCCTTACCTTCCACTAATATATGAAAATTTAAATATATGAAAATTCTGGACACTTCTTAAATGAAGAGATGGTTTACTACCTCCCTGCAAATGTAGAAAAATCAGCAATCAGGCAAGGCTGATATAAATTGAGATGGCTTATAGGCAATGATTCAAATTCAAGTAGAATGTGTGATATTTCATATCCTTAGCCTAAACATTGGATATTTTGTATAAATACAAGACTAGTTATCAAGATCACAAACATGCAGATGGAAAAAAACTGGGGTTTAGTAGGGCAGCTCAGAAGGGCCAATTGCAGAGAAAATCCTTACCGTGTTTAAATTTTATTTGAAAATACTCCAATTATCAGGATGCTGCAACTGTGAATAGTTTGCCTTAACAACAGACACCAGGATCAGCTCACAACTATTTAGCTAAACCAGTCTCAACGAGCACTAATAGTAGTAATTACAGTGCCTGCAGACTGCATTAAATAACAAGATAGTACTGCCTGACTCTTCAGCAAATCTAGAAGCAAAATATCTAGCAGACCCAGTACCTAAACTACATGCATGCATAGCTCCTCTGAACTCAATGTAAATATTTACCTGAATAGAACATGCAGCACTTTGAATCAATCAGAGAAAAAAATATATTTAAACATAGACTACAATACTGCTTTCTGAAAAATATTTAAAGACATATTTTTCATAACAATTAGGTATAACTTCAAAGGATATTTCCAAGGATAGGGCCAAAATTGATTGGTTCATTACCTCTATTTTTCCTATTTTATTCAAAGAAAGTACAGCAGTGTTGCACTGAGGTTTTCCCCTGACTGCATAGTGCATGGCATTCTGCTTTTCAATAGCAGAATGAAGTAGCAGCACAAATTGGTTTGAAATACGATGAAATAGCATCATTACTCGTGTATGAAATCTAAAAATCACTGCACTATGACCTTAATTTTAATTGGCTTTTTCTTGAAACCAGCAGCTAAACCTCACCACTGATAGAAAACACTAAATTATTTCTAGTCGATTCCTAACTCATAAGTGAGCAATGTGTTAGCTAGTAATGCAGTCACTTATTTTTCCTCACAGTATGGAGAACAAGATATGTATAGATACATCTAGAGAATACTTCTGTGGTTAAATTCATTTGACCTAAAGGAAGCTCACTTTGTTCCTCAGAAGTTAAAAAGCTGATTTCAAAAGGAAATGACAAACATATTTTTCTGTATAACCCTCCTCTCAGCACCCGTAAGTCCACTCCAGGTACCAATGTCTTCTTTAGTTAATAACCTGACAGTGTAATTACTATATTCTCGTTTCATAAAATTATTGTATTAGCTTTGCTTGTATAAACACCAAGACTTAAAACAGTATGTCTAGTACCCTTCCATACATTCCATATTTTTTTCTATTCCACCTAAACTTTCTAATTCACATTTTGCAGGTGTTTTATAAAAGATAGTCTTCTTTCCTATTTTGACGGAAAGCTCTTTGTTATGTAATGATGAATATTAGCACTTTGCTACAAATATTCTTGTTTTGTTCTGATAATTTTACCATCTTATCTTCACTGTCTAATCTTTACATCAAATAAGCAGATCCCATACAAATCAGATTTGTAGCTACCTATGATTGACGTAATTAAGACTCCCAAGAGAACATGTAAAATAAAGTCTTCAAGCTTTTCCTGCCTAAATTATTGTTAGCCAAAGACAGTACTCATCGTAAATGGAAAAGTGACAGGACATTTAACATCTGGACACTTATTTTCACAGGCCCTGTTTTATGAGCAATGTTTAGATTCATTTAAAAAAAAAAAAAAAAAAGGATAATGGTAAGAGTAAAATGAAATGAAAACATTTTCAAGAGAAAATCTGAATTTTTATTTTTTTTTTTTCCCCTGTACTCAGACTAAATAGCCACAAGGCCAGGGCTCCTTTTCTTGTTTTAGCCTTCCACAGATCAGTCACGTGGCCATACATGATGCAATGTTCACCCCAAAAAGTTCATTACAGTAATTATCAGTAGATCTCTCCGTCATTCTGCCCAGACACATGCACCTCCCTCGCCCTTATCTTTCCATTCCTGAACAGGCAGTCTGGTGGTATGGGATCCTCTGCACTGGCATAGAAGACAATTGCATCAAATCAGTATTCAGCAATTCAAAACACTCAACCAGTTGCAGTGTCTCTCCCAGGCAATTTAGCAAGGTTATACTCTGTTAATAACTTATTCTCAGAAATAATGATATTTGTATTATAAAATTGAAAAAGGGCACTTTACAGATAAGTGCCATTTATTCAAAATGCTTCGATATTAGAAATCATTTTATGGGTGCCCTTTAGACACAGGCACATCTCCATGTTTCAGCAATTATTCATCATTTACACGTTCATAATTTGGGAGAGTTTTGAACTCAACATGAATAAGAACACACTGCCTTAAATGGCCGAACAAGCCTTGATAACACTTCACAGCAAAGAGATCCTAAATAAATTAAATAATGAGTAGGGAAGTGTGAACCTTTCCTAGTCTTTCTGTGAACACAGTGAAAAGTAGCAATAGTCTCCCAAATCTAGGATATAAGACAGAAATCTGTCTCAGTCATAAAATCTCCTGTTACCATAGTGATGGGGACTGAGCAAAT
The DNA here is from genome assembly GCA_013400195.1 of Aramus guarauna. NCBI lineage: Eukaryota > Metazoa > Chordata > Aves > Gruiformes > Aramidae > Aramus > Aramus guarauna. The sequence goes on along the minus strand of VXBL01002908.1, from coordinate 565,889 downwards.
GACTAAAAATACCTGGTCTTATTCACACTGTCTTAGGAATGTGACCTAAATGACATGTAGTACATGATTTTCCATGAGAAATTAATTGCATTTACTAGGAGCCAACACTGAGAAGCAGATAATGTGCAAGTATGATGTGTGGTCAGACACTCAAAGAGACCACACTTCTCAAAGATGCAGCTTGAACACAGACATGGCTGGAAGAAAGCATACAAAAAAATTCTGATAAAAAGAAACCACATGTAGGTCATTAACAAATCAAAAGCATCAATTAAACATGGGTTTCTCTCACTTGAAAAGCATTCTTTGGAATTGCTGATACATAAAATTAACCATAATCTCCAAAGAATATCACTATCCACAAGAATCTCCCAGTTGTGAGGACAAACTTAGGAAGACACAGAGGTAATATAAATTCACGTTTAGACCAGCTTTGGTTCACAGCACCTACATATGTCAGTACAAACCAAAAGTGTGCTACAAAAGTGTGCTAGAGGAGAAATTGCAAGTGGCATCTCCCACCTCAACTTGTGAGGTGCCCAAAGAGGCTGCCTCCATAAGTCTCACCCAGGAGCTGCTGCTCTACACTAAGAGTGGAGCATTGCAGACTCCTTCACTGACAATCCTGGGAAAAAGAAAAGCCAGAAGGAAGACGAGACTCTAGATTTATTCAAAGGGCTTAACTGCTTACAATTTTTTTTCTATTTTTAAAGGGTAATGATCTCCCTCCTATTTACAGTACAGGATATCTTGATTCTTGCCTTGTGACATCATACTTTATTTACAAACATTCGTTGTTGGGCTGAGTTTTTAAGGATGTTGGAAGACAAGCACCACTGACTATACAAATGGTCAAATGCTTTGCTTGGAGGTATCTGCAAGTGCAGACCTGCCAAAAATGCTCTACAGTCTCTTAAGTATATTCCAAGAAAGTATGGGATTATATTCCAGCATTGTTAGACACAATAGAATTCTAGAAAATGTACGTTATTTCAAGTATAATGATAAAACGCTCCATCATCAACATCAGGTACGGTTTGTTCTGACTATGATTTTAAGAATAGTAGCTACTTTACCCATGCAAGGAAAAACAAACAAACAAACAAACAAACAAACAAAAACCTCCCAAAACCTGCAGCATCTACAGTTGAAATTTTGTGGCATTGCAAAGCACTTTTAAGAAACCACTTACCTGGACAGACCAACAGGAAGACACGCTGTGTTCCACTAGCAGGTATTGTCAAACTCTCTCTTGGAAAATATTTTTCATAAACTGAAGAAGAGAAGCTTCCATCAGATACATATTTACAATAAGTTATTACCTTTGTATAAGTTTTACCTTTCTCTTCTGATTCTCTTCCCCCTCCCACTGTGGGGAGGGGAGGTGGTGGAGTGAGCGAGCAGCCGTGTGGCGCTTAGTTGCCAGCTGGGGCTAAACGATGACATTAACAAGCCACCAGCTTTCCTGTAACGAATAGATCAATAGATATATTGAACAGCAGAAACATCTATGTAGAACAGCAATAGATCATATTACACTCTAGGTTATGCATGAGCATCTGTAACATGCCTCTTTCTGTCTTCATCAAAGCAGAGCAAATTAATGTCAATTTAACATTTCAGAAAAACAGCAGAGTCTTTTAAGGCAGAGTTTGCATTCTAATCTTCGAAGACCATAAAGACAAAACAAGAAAAAAAGACAATACATTAGGCTGCAACATCATATCACATCTACAAACAAGCTTTGAAGGCATCAATGTAAGACTTCCTATTAATTTATTAGTGACTCAGCCATCAACCAGTATTTCACAGAATCACAGGATCACAGAATGGTAGGGGTTGGAAGGAACCTCTGGAGATCATCTAGTCCAACCCCCCTGCTAAAGCAGGATCACCTAGAGCAGGTTGCACAGGATCACATCCAGGCGGGTTCTGAGTATCTCCAGAGAAGGAGACTCCACAACCTCTCTGGGCAGCCTGT
>VXBL01002908.1:502006-558399 GCA_013400195.1 Aramus guarauna | reverse complement strand
CAAAAAAAAAAAAATATTTTACAAGAACATAGAAAAGTATTGAAACCAATCCTTTTCATAAGAACACATCAGGAAAAGCTGTATTGGAGATTTTCCTGTCAAAACAAGATAGCAGACACACCAGAAAAGCCAATATATTCAATAATCTGAATTGTACATGTACTTGCTACAGTAAAATTAGTAAAACAATTTTAAAACCCTGAAAGCTCTCAACTTTGTCTTGATACAGAATGAGTAGAAAGGAACTCTCCAAAGTTTCATTTCTAAAGTCCTCCTGTGTGATTACTTGCCTATGTCCCAACTGAGGAAATGATCAAAATATATATGATGAATAATCAAAATGCTACATTTTGCATTTCAAGCAGTGTAACTGGCAGAAATGTAAACAAAAACATAGCCGAGGATTTTTCATCAACCACATTTAGAGCTTTCTTTTTTTTTTGTTTTTCTGAAGGTACAATTGTGAATCCAAATAGTCATTTTATAGTAAAGGTCATAAGTAGCTGTGTGCTGTAAAGGCAGTTGTAATTTTACTTACCACATCCAGATTGTGCCAAGCCTAAACCAAGCTGCTTGAAATATCATTGAATTGAGAGGAAAATGTTTTTTGATGCTTGGTCTTAATTAAGCAAGGTGCTAGTCAGATAAAATGCTTGAGAAATTGAGATCTGAGCATTTATCAAAATCTTGTCTTTTGATGGGTTTTTTGTTTGTTTGGGGTTTTTTTGTTTTGTTTTGAGTTTATAATATATTGTGGGTTTTTTTAAACAAAATAACTTAGATGATGAATTTCAAATTGGTTATTTTCTGGTATTCTGTAGCACCTTCTCTCTCTAGCCAAGAGCCTGCAGGATTTCTCATCAGACTATCTTCTTATAATTAAAAAATATCATTTGCACTTATTCATCATTCCGCTCTATGCCACAAAGACAAATCTGTTCCATCAATCTCAATCTCTCTACTGGCTAAAAAATCCAGGTATTTCGTATAACCTCACAGTACAGGACCACAATTTCACCACTCACTTATAATCTGGTACACCCTCTAACCTTTTCCACTGAACAAAGAATGAAACCCTCCACCAGCTTAATTCAGCCCCATAGCAGCAGAGGTTGTGCATTTATTATTTTCCCCAGTGATTCTATCAAAGAACAGCAGCATTTTAATTTGCCTCTGGATTGTCAAATAAATTGCAGTTTCATAGGTTGCAAGGGGAATGAGTGGACTCATCACCACAACTGCTTCTAGACAGGTTTAGCCAGTTTGCAGGTGATGCCTATCTACTCTGAGACACGAGAATGTGCCAAGGATGAGGATACCCAAGACCTACATCTCCGGACTGATCAAATCAACTGTCCTCAAACCAAGGAAAAACGTTATGTCAGAGGGACTGGAAGGGAACTACCTGACTTATTAGAACTATGGGTATATAGAATACACACAGTATTTCTACAGATTATTTTTTTCCAAATTTTGGGAAAATTTTTATTATAGGCAACAATCTGTGTTTGGAGGGAAGGTCCCATTGTGCTGTCTTACAGGAGGAAAGGTTTGAAATGTTTTCTTAACACTGTTTTCAGATTTATTTCAGATTCTAGATATAGTTTGACTTTTCAAGCAAGATCCTCAAATCACTATGTAAGTTGAAGTAGGGGTAGGTTTTTTGGGGGAGACAGCACTCGGATGGAAGGAAAGAAAGTCTTGCTAAAATCAACACATTTTACTTTTTTCAATATGAAAATGTATTTCAGAACAATTCTGATTTTGTAACCATTACATTCTTTTTTAAATCCACGATAATAAAAATGATGTGAAAGATATGGACAAGTGGCTGTTTGAAAGATCGAGTGTACAATCAAATCCTCACTTAGGTACAGCAGCTGTCTGCACTACAGATGTCTTTGTAAAATCAAATCCATGCTGCAGATCTGATGGCAATGCATTAAATGGATCTTCCTACTGAATTATACATGTGGCAATTTTTTTTATAATCTCACAATCATGCAATTTACATATTCTGATTAATAGTGCTGTGTAAAGATATATTTAATATGCTCTGGCACTGCTGTATAAATAATGTCTTATATCAGTATTTTGTGCTGTTCTTAAAGATTAATTTATTTTAAGGTTGTACTCAAGTTGCACGGTTCTTATATGACACAAAAAATGCATACTAAACTACCACTTGCTTTATGTGATTTCTCTCAGTCACACTATCTCTAATGATAACTTTTACAGAAAAATTTGTTGGTTTAATAGAAGAAAATAGCTAAACATAAAAAACCCCAAAAACTAGTTTTTATGTAGTAAGTGTTTAGAACATACTAGAGCAGAACAAATACCAAGCATGATGTTTGAAAAGGAATTTCTATCAAACTAACAATTTATCTGCATTAATATATATTCTATCACTCACAAATTTCAGTTCAGATTATGCTACTAATTAGTTTTGGCTGATATTGGAGTATTTTGTATGCCCCATTTATAAAAGCTGTATGCCCATCTGTTAATAGGTTGGAAGTGATTAAAGGACATTTATTTTGGCTGTTGCATAGGCCAAATCATTTTAAAGCTGCAAATACGTGACAAAATCAGCTAAAGGTTTGCCAAGTTCAGGACCTGATTTTCCTAAAGAGTTGTGGTGTCTGCTTCCTTTCCCTCAGATCTCTAGCTGAAAAGCATTTCTGCCATTTGTATAATAACTTTGAAGCATCACTTGTGAGATCTTTACTAAAACGTGGCTTACAAGTGTACTCAGTATTACTGTATTTCAATGCCTGTGCCTTCTCTTCCTGTCTACTGTTTCATCAGTGTGGATAAAAAAACAGGAAAATGAGAAATAACTCAAGATGGGAAATATCAGAGGAAAAAGAAGACAAAACAGAGGGTAAAGAATTTGAATGAAAAGGACAGTCATGGCCAGTGAGCTGGGATTCAACACCAAACCAAAACCCGTAATGGCAAGAGATTTGTGTGTGCCGTTATTGTGAGACGATTACAGACTTCAGTTCCATCTGGGGAAGAGTATTTCAGTCATATGTTTCACTTAAATGAGGACAGGAATTAGCCTAGTACAGAGAGCTGGAATAACTCCTGTATACCATTTACATCCTATGGCCTACCTGAGGGCAAATCTCACATATTAAATTATAACCTGCATTTTCTCCATATACTTAACTTGATGCTTTACAGGACAGATGCTCAGGACAGAACTCAAGCTGACCCTTACTCCAGATGAAAAGTAGCAATGGACTTGTGAAAAGAGTATTCAAACAGATATTCTAACCCTAGTTTGTCTGCAAACCCCTGAATATTTTTTCTTCCTTGACTGGATTTGAACTGTAATATCAAAGGGCAAAGACCAATAACTAACCCTAGACTTATTTGCTTCATCTGCAAATTTAATTTTATAAATGAGAAACATAAAGTGCTACCGACATACATTAAAGGCATAGCACCTGCTTTGTACTACTTTAATGGAAAATCTGTCAAGCACTTTCTTTAATGATTATATGTCTTAAAAATTCAACAAATGAAAGGATTATCACTGAAATCATATTAATCTGCTAAGGATTAACAGCCTACTGTTGAAAGACTTCATGAACTGCAATAGGAGAGGATCTCAAATAAAAAATGCAAAGAGCTTTTCACATAAATAGTGCAGAAAGATTGTAGAGGTTGAAGCAGCAAGAGTGAAAATGGACTGAAACAAAGAATGGTGATGTGAATCAAACACTTCAGCATTGAAAATAAAACAAAATCATAGCAAACGTGCTATAAGCTGTAACATCCTTACCACCTGTGTACAGTTTACTCATTTTCTTTGTAAGTTTCTGTGACCAGTTGCACTCTTATTATCATTTGTAATTTGAAACAGATTTAGATACATTATCTGAAATGTCTTGTTTAAAGAATGAAACGGAATTTTATTGAACATTCTGAACTTAATGAAATACTGAGAATGAAGTCTTGATTTCCTACTGATACAATCTTCTTCTAGGGATAGAAAGACTCCCTCAGTTTATAAACTACTTTGTCTTCAACAGAAGACAGTTTATGATTTCAAGAAACAAACATATTGTTTTATTTCTCTGTTACATTTTCCCTACCTGTAGAACATTAACAAAATCATGGCCAGGCATTTCGTGTTATTTAATGGCCAATAAAGTTCATTTCATCAAACTTCATTTAGTACTTATCCATATTCATGAAGACACTTAAGGATGTGTTTGATTTTAGCTTTAGTAGGATTTAAGGATATGCTTAAAGTTAGGCATATACTTAAAATGCTATGCTGAATTTGGATAGAGGCAATTGCATGCTTACCTGAGCTAGAGTTAAAATTAAGCATACGCTTAAGTGTTTTGCTGAATACAGATGGAGTGCTGAACTGGAGCCCAGTGATTACTCATAAGTGTCAGTATGTTCTCAATCCAGAAATTATCACTTTACAAATAAAATCTGAAGATATGCATATACATAATCAATGTATGGCTGAGTAGAATTTTGATGACCAGCTAATTACAATTCATGCAGACATAAATTAAGAAGATGATGAAACACTGCTTAAATTCAAAGATACATCCCAAATTATTCACTCAGGTTGTAGGCAGAAGGCAAAACACAACAAGGAAGCAACACGGAGAAATAAAGGCGAGCCATAAGGACAGGCACAACAGCTTTCACTTCCAGTTGAAGACAGTTTTCAACTTCAGTGGGCCTGATACTAAAATTTGCCTAGTTTCCTGAGGCTGCAATGATGTTAATGGGAGATCAAACAAACAGATCTCATTCATCGCACAGAAGAACCCAGAATCCCCTTTCTGAGGTTTTGCAACTTAATGACATTGAGAATCTATGGGTTCTACTTGGAAATAGTGTAAATGTATGACTAAGAGCTATTCATGCTTTCTAATGCCTTTGTCAGTTTCCAATATTAATTTCTAAAAGAAAAATATTGAAAAATAAGTTTGAAAATAAGTAAATCAGTTTCATCTGCTGCCATATTTACAAAAGATGAATAGGAAAAAACCACCTCATATTCCTCCTTTCTGACTTAGCACTTGATGCAGCGCTCTTCTTTTTGTTGGCTTGGAAGTCTGCCACAATCTGGAAAGACAGAAGAAAGACCTAATCAATTAGATAGGTAAAATCAAAGACAGCTTATAACTGCCATATATGTCAAGAGCTGTACATATACTTAAAGTTTTAAATTTAGATAGGACTTACTGTTTTACTGAGCAAAACTAAAAAGTTCAAAGAAATAAACCAACCTAGTCTGTAACAGTAGATGTTAGGGATGAACCTAGCAATACTTTGTTATAAGTTCAGATGTACAGGTTCAAAAAGGGTAAATATTGCTTTCTTCTTTCCATCTCCTCAATGATTACTCCCTGTCCTGCTACCTTATAATTCTAACAGTGTTTTCATTTAATTAATTATGAAAACACAAAACCCACGAACATTTGCTATCACTGTTTGGCTTTTGTTGTGATGCATTGCTGATCTGGCTACCTCTTAAAAAGGATATCATCATCTGTAAAAGGCTCAGAGAAAAAAGAAGGAAAAAAACCCCCAGTATATAACTGAAGCATGTAACTAAAACCCCCTCAGATGTCCTTGCCATTTTAATTCCTGTGTTCCTGAAACATCACACCAAACACCAACCCATTCCAATATGCTCTTCCTAACAATGTCCAACAAAGGCGTATAGGCAGTCTTAAGAAACACGGCACTTTGAAGGGTGGTTCGTCACCATTATAGACTTCTGATTATCAGCAGTTTAGTGACTGAGCTAGAGACAGCGTGTTTAATAGCCACTGAATAACCAATCAGACATCAAATTGTCTAACCCCTTTTTTGATCCCTTTTCTATTTTCAGACATTGCAACACCTGTGGCTGCCAGATCCACAATTCAGTTATGCATTATATGAAAAAGACTTTTGTTTTGTTTTGTTTTTTCTAAATATGCTACCTGGTAATTTCACCACATCCCTCTAGCTAGAAAAACAATATATATTCCTATTAGCCTTTCCCCCACTTTCAAGATTTTTATTCCTGCACTGTTACCTCTGTCATGTAGATTTTATGATACTGAATCAATGGATGGTAAAATGGCATATGATATCCATTATCAGTAAATACAGCATGAAACAATTTCCCATCTGACGATCCCTGGCTTATTTAGTCTGTTTTATGACAGAAACTATTGCACACCTCTGACAGTGCCATACACTACCTTCTAGATTCCTTTTCTTTTTAGGAGAGCATGGCTGGCACGTGGTATTTAAGACATGGGTGTACTGTGAATGTAATAAAAACTCTATCCCAATCAGCAGCCAGCTACACAGGTACTTTGCTAGTCTTAGTAAATTCCAGTTAGTTTACCAGCATTACAGCTTGTCTCAGGAGTCTTCCTATCAGTTAAGGACCTGATGCATTCAATCAGCTGAAGGAAAGACTGCATGCCTGACAGGTGATTTGCTCCTATCCACCTCATTAAAAAATGAGTCCTACTGGTTGCATGTTTCCACATATTTTTGGCTACCTCATGCTTCAGATCCTGCTCCTTTGTCTCATTTACTAAAACCAGACTCTCATATTTAATTGTATGCTAGCCTTGCCTATTATCTAGCAACTTAGACTTTACCGCATGGACTTCCTGATACTTCAGCCTAACTCCTAGCCGTGCTATTCTCCCAGTACTTCCACTGATTCTTCTTCTGACTTGATATGCTTGGCTTCTGTCACTAACTCCTAACTGTAGCTTCTCTTCACACTGCTACTTGCCTCAAGTTAGACAGACATAGTAATGTTTTCTGTTCACCACTAAGTTCTTTTCTTTTCCATACCCACCCTCCTACTGTGTTTTGCACTCCCTTTGGTTAGCAATTTCAGGCAACTAGCCACAAGATTCCAAGTTCCTGCCTGTGTGAAAATGCCTAATTCAGAGCTCATTCAGGTGTACGTATATAGGGTGATTCCAAATGTTTTCATTACTTTTTCAATTACCAGAATGTTTTCATGAACAAATAACAAAACATGATTTTGTTTGAAAAATCAGATGTGGCACATGCTAGATTAATGTCAACAATGCATTAAATACAACTAAACCGCTCTTTTAAGTGTTCCATTTAGCAAGTCTACCCACAAAGCCTGAATGCTAGACATTGGTTATCATTTTTAATCAAAGAATGCAGATTTTAAAGGCTGCAAGTCAGTGCACTGACTTGTATTACAGATTTCAAGCAGTGAGGTATGAGTTACCCAACTGCTAAAGAAAAACATTCTTCTTATGAGACTGCTCTTGCACTTCAAGCAATTGCTATTGCAAACAGAAGACCTGGCTCTGCACACCCTTGTATAATTTGGGATCGTCAGCCACCAGTGCAATTAACTGTTATCTGGTGGGAGAGCTAAAATGCATGCCCATGCTCAGGAATAGTCTTATTTAGTACATCATTTTATAGGTGTATAGTTCTTTGGTCATTTATTTATTAAGTTCTGAGTCACCACTGAGTATTCTGGTCCAATTTGGTTGGCTTTTATACTAGCTTGCTATATTTTGGTCTTCACTTCTGGTTTTGATCTAGGGATTTGAGCCCTGAAGTTGCTCCTCCCAGAGCTAGAGTGGCTAAAGCCATAATTTTATCAATCCCATTCATCCATTTGGAAACCTGTCAGGCATGTAAGGCATATGCTGAAAGGCAACCTACATATTAGTTCCTGTGGTCTAAAGCCAAGGCAATGCCTAATAAAGTGACCATCTATGATTTAATATGAAGATGAAATTACACTTCTTGTGCAATTGAGATGTGACTAGTTATTTTATTGCATGTTAACACCAGCTGTCTGAGAGAAAACATGAGAAAAGAATGGACATAGAGGTGCAATAAGCATACTATCTGCATAAGACCTCAAGAGTCATTCTCCAAAAATGAATTTCTGGGCAAAGATCCAACACTACAGTAAGTGACTTTGCACATGTCTGAGTATAAATGTATGAACTCAGAGCAAGATAGATACTTGATAACTTTCTAAGTTATTTCAAATGTATCTTAGTAATTCACATATTTCCAAAATGCTATCAAAACATGGTCCAAGGGACTCAGGTTCTCCAGCTGTGCTTATCAGCATGTGATTCTGATTATGAGCTGACAACAGAAACCATAATCCTACTATGCATGTGATCAGTATGTGCCAGGATCTGATCTCTGAATAACTCTGATATTCATGAATCAAGTTTAAAATGCTTAAAAGTATTGTTCACTTAAAAAATGAACATTTTGAGAAGATAAACCCTTGATCAGCAGATTGCTACCCATCAGGCTTAATATAGCTGAGTGAAAATTATTCTGCATCTTACTTTCTTAAGTATTAAGTATTCTTTCTTAAGTAAGGTATATTTCACCTTACCTTCTTAAAGTAAGTTGACCACATAGCTTGATGTTCCCTTTTAACAATAAGGAAAATCATATCATCCACCCCTGAAAAGTGGGAGGTGAGAAATACATGCAAAGGTTCTTTACAATTTGCACTCACCAGGCTATTTGATACACTGCTATAACAAAGGAGTCAAATGGCTTTATCTTCTCAGAACCTTCCATATAAAACAGTGCACTGAAGCATGTGTTTGACTCTGACTGAGCTGTTCCCACTTCACACTATGATGAGCCACTTGCCAATTGAGTTCAGTCTCCTGCCACCCACTTGCAAAGGGAATTTAATTGGCTGTTACTGCAATCTGTACTCTGATAAGGTTGCTGAGAGGAAAAAAAAAAAAAACCCAAACAAAACAAAAAACCCACTACACAACCAAACTATCCCATCTGAAGACTTCATAGAGTCTTTCTCTTCCACAACCCTCTATTTCTACTGGGCCACCATCTCAGTGTGTAGCTACCCTTTGAACAGCCATTCCTCCCTCTAGATTTCAAATTTTTACCTAGAGCCATCAAAAAATTCACAATTCTTTTCCTTTACTTCCCAAACTACCTTTCAAGTCTCCACTATGTGGTCCAGTAGGTTGCATATGCTTTCATGTGAGGCCACCTCCCCCCTTTGAATTTAAAGTTTTATTCTGCCTGAGACAAGGGTGGCCTGCAATAAAGACCTTGCTTCCACTTCACAAGCCACCTGTTATCTTCTTCACCAACCTGCCAACTCCTCTATTGCTTCCCAGTCCTGCTGCTCCCCAGCCCACTGTGCCATCTGCACAGCAGGAATTCAGAGATAAACTTACAAAGTGTTAGAAGTCTCAGCTTTGTCTCAGAGCTGGTGCTGCTTTGTGAGCAGAATAATTATTCTGGAATAAAAGTAACTTTTTTATTTAAGAATAATGTCTGCATGGAAAGCTACTCCAGAATCAGGGGTAGCAAACTAATATATCCCATTCTAGCGCTGCTAGTCTGCTTCCTCTTTTGTACAGGGCCCAAGATCTATTTGTGAATACCTTTAATTTTCTTACTAGGACAGGATATATATGGATATAATAATTACATTAATCTACAAAAAGAATGAAAAATTACTCACAATATCATTTAAAAATTTGCAGCAATTTCTGAAAGTAACATTTCCAGCATTTCTGAAATTGAGGAAAAGCTGAAATGTAGGACTCTGATGACTTAAAAGACCATTAAGGGTTCTGTCCCAAAGTTATAAATAAATAAATAAATAAATAAGGAGAACTTTTGCAATAAGACCACAGATCACTGCAGCCCAGAAGAAACTGGACGAACTGTCATATAAAAGACTGGAAGAGGTGACTATGTAGCAACCACAGAAAAAATTTAGCTCATCTATTATAGTCAGTGGTACCACGCCACAGAAACTCAAGACCTTAGTCTTGGTCACAGTGCCCCATAATGCTGGACACTGCTTAAATACAGTAAGTATAGAACAATTACTATCTCTTATAATTCACAATTGCAGTAGAAATCATGAGACAACAAAGGAATACAGATGCATGAAGCAACACAAGGAAACAATGAAGTGATTTTGATCGGCATGACACAGAGTTGTCACAGTACATCAGAAGCTTAATGGTTGTTACTTTAGAACTGACAGTGTGGTAAAGGTTAATCTTAAGAATGAACGTAAAGCACATTAAAGAGGTTTATGTGGACCATCTACAAAGATTTTCTGCCAAGCCCACAAGGTAGCACAGGAAAAACACCTACAATTGCATGCTGGAACATTGAAACTGGCATCATTCATCAATGGGAAGAATAGAAGCTAATCATTCTATTGTGAATCAGAGATGATAGAGTGGAAAAGGATGTTTCATATTTTGTTCAATTCAGATTATTACGGTATTCTGTCTAAACTGGTGAATTTGAACCATGGAACCACTTTGCATGATAAACAGTAGAACTCTTTATCAGCCTTGAATCATAATGTAGAAATGGGTAATTCACAGCTAGCTTTGAAAGAGCTTTTGATTTAAATATATGTCTCCTCTTTTAGGTCAAGTGCAAAACCCCACTAAAGTGCAAATTGCAAGCAAACCCAGCTATCTCAGCTCTTAAAACACCACAGCTATATACTATTTCCTCTCAAAGAAAATAAATCAATAATTCAAAATAATGGCGCTCTGGTAACATAACATTTTGCCTATAACCCATTCTTCCTCATGTGTCTTTTGGGGAACGATTTTATTAAGCACACTTTAAAGTTTAATGAGCCACTTTCACTTTTTTGTTTCTGTTAATTTTTCAGAGAATACATGAAAGCCATTCTGAAACAACAACACCCCTTGTGTGTAGATGTAAGCAAAGCTACAGGCACTTTCTGAACGCACTCACTGTTTTATCCAGATTCATAAGATACAGTACTCTCTGTTGCCTTTTCTCATTAAAGAAAATGCAATCAGACATGGAAATAAATACTCTGGAAGGTGATTTTCTTTCACGTGAAATGTTCAGTAACAAAGATGTCTGTGCATGACATGCTTTCTACTTCTTATTCCTCACTTCTTGTCTGCATTTTAATCCAGGTTATCTTTTCTTCTTGGTAGATTAGACACTGTAGCTGGCTTTAATTAAATAAAAATGCCATGAAGCAAGTACATAAGTTTACATGGTAACTTACCTAACAGGAACATGGGTATTGCAAATCGAAAGCTGAACTGATGTTGAAAATAATTGAAAGGATACACCCCAGATTCAGTTGTGAAAACAACGTAACTTCATTGGCAATACACGCCTATCATCAAAGCCTCTTTCGAGAAGGTAGGTTAGCTATGTTTATCTATAAAAATAGAGAGTACTGTCCTGTCTGCATAATGTGTTCTTTACAGGCTCACTCATAACTTCACGTGACATTTCAAGATTTTGAAGTACAGTTTTGTTTTGTTGCAGAACAAAATCAAGAGATTCTACACAGTGGCTACCACATTCACTTGTGATGCCAGAAATGCATACTGAATAAAATGCCCTGAATGAATCAGTGATGCCCTGAATGAAAAGTGATTTCAACTTCACCTTTTCACAGCCTACCCAAAATCCCCTCTGCATACTTGTTTTCATGAAATGGTTACCGTTTCTGTTTTTCTCCTTTCCTCCTCACAGCAGATATTCTAGGCCTGAGAAATTCTTCTTCACAAAAATGCCATTGAAACTCATTTCTGCAGGAAAAACATTTCAGTAGAGCTTCAGGATTTGCCTAAAGTCAATGTATACTTCACAGAATCACAGAAGGGTAAGGGTTGGAAGGGACCTCTGGAGATCACCCAGTCGAATCTCCCTGCTAAAGCAGGATCACCTAGACCAGGTTGCCTTTCTTGAATTTCATTAAGTTCTTCACCAAACTCTCTAGCCTGTCCTCTCATTGAATCACAGTGCAGCCTTCTGGTGTATCAGCTGCTCCTCCCAGTTTCATATTGTCACCAAACTTGCTGAGGGTACACTCTGGCCCTTCATCCAGCTCATTGATGAATATGTCGAACACGACCGCACCCAGTACTGACCCCTGGGGCACACCACTAGCTACAGGCCTCCAACTAGACTCTTTGCTGCTTATCACAACCCTCTGAGTTCTGCCATTCAGCCAGTTCTCAATCCACCTCACCGTCCACTCAACTAACTCACACTTCCTAAGCTTATCTATTAGGATGTTACGGAAGACAGCGTCAAAAATTTTATTGAAGTCAAGCTAGACAACATCCACTGCTCTCCCCTCATCTACCCAGCCAGTCAGGCCATCATAGGAGGCTATCAGATTGGTCAGGCATGATTTCCCCTTGGTGAATCCAGGCTGATCACTCCTGATAACCTTCTTTTCCTCCACAGGCTTAGAGATGACCCCAGACTGAGCTGTTCCATCACCTTTCCAGGGATGGAGGTGAGGCTGACTGGCCTGTAGGTTCCTGGGTCCTCCTTCTTGCCCTTTTTGAAGACTGGAGTAACCTTGGCTTTCCTCCTATCCCCAGGCACCTCTCCTGTTCTCCATGACTTTTCAAAGATGATGGAGAGTGGCTTAGCAATAACATCTGCCAGCTCCCTCCACACTCGTGGGTACATCCCATTAGGGCCCATGTATTTGTGAGTACTGAATTGGTCTAAATGGTCTCTAACCCAATCCTCCTCGACCAAGGGAAAGTCTTCCTTTCTCCAGACTTTCTCTCATAGCTCCAGGGTCTGTGATTCCTGAGGGACAGCCTTAGCAGTAAAGACCAATGAAAAGAAGGCATTCAGTAATTCTGCCTTCTGTGTTTCCTCTGTCACCAGGGCATTCTCCTCATTCAGCAGCAGGCCCACATTTTCCGTAGTCTTCCTTTTTCTACTGATGTACTTGAAAAAGCCCTTCTTGTTATCCCTGACATCCTTGCCAGGTTTAATTCTCAGTCATTTGCTCCTTGTAGAGGAAATGCTGGCTTATCCTTGCTGAAAAAAACACTTTTTACTATGTGCTACGAAGCAAAGTAAAATGAGGTGTGCTCACTGCTGTTGTCTGATGCTGGAATAAGAGCANTCCTCGACCAAGGGAAAGTCTTCCTTTCTCCAGACTTTCTCTCATAGCTCCAGGGTCTGTGATTCCTGAGGGACAGCCTTAGCAGTAAAGACCAATGAAAAGAAGGCATTCAGTAATTCTGCCTTCTGTGTTTCCTCTGTCACCAGGGCATTCTCCTCATTCAGCAGCAGGCCCACATTTTCCGTAGTCTTCCTTTTTCTACTGATGTACTTGAAAAAGCCCTTCTTGTTATCCCTGACATCCTTGCCAGGTTTAATTCTCAGTCATTTGCTCCTTGTAGAGGAAATGCTGGCTTATCCTTGCTGAAAAAAACACTTTTTACTATGTGCTACGAAGCAAAGTAAAATGAGGTGTGCTCACTGCTGTTGTCCGATGCTGGAATAAGAGCAGGGCACACCCTGCAGCCTGACACTGCCTGTTCCCATCGGAGCTCTGTCTCAGAAGCTGCATCAGTTGTGGCGGGTGCAGAGCTTAGAGAGCCCATGTCCTTCTCCCAGGTGGATACCATTGCTCCCTGGTCGAACTGGCAGAGCTATAGCACCCTTCCTGCACGCCCTTCCACACAAACTGCTGCGCAAACTGCACCAGAGCTGCTTACCTCGGCGACTGAGAGAATTGTTATATTCTTTATCACTGTGGTCACTCAGCATTCCAGCAAGGTGAATTCTGACTAGTTAAAGTGCAGAGAAATATCTGTTAGGACAATTAGGGCAATGAAGAGTGTCTCATGTGAGAGGAAAAAAGTAGTTTCACCTTTTTCAGCCCAGAGAGGCAAAGGTGGACAGTGGACACAATTGATTCAGGCAGGAGTGGGAGTAAAAAGTCAAGGAGGGAGAAGAGCTATAAAACCAAATAGCAATGTTGACAAAATGAAGAGTAAGTATAAACTTGCCTTGCCTAAATTTAGGATAAAAACTGAAGGTTTCTGACCACCAAAGGAGACAAGAGCTGTTTTTCCATGGAAGAAGTGGGACCCAAACAAAAAAAAAATTAACTAGGTGAAAACTAGTGCTTAATGAATATCTAAATGGCACAGCCACCCACAGCAAGGTCCTGGATTCATTAGGTGAAAATACCCTTATCAGTCCAAAGTCATTCTCTCTGTGAATTAACTGACTGTTAGGACAATTTACAAAGACAACTGAATTACAGTACAGAAAGAAGAGCTCTTGTTTATACAAAGGCTAGGTTCATAGTGTTTTCCAAAGAATACAGAGAACAATTATCTGACTGTATATATCTGAGGATGACTCATTTAAAAGTAACTGCCATTATAAGATGCTTTTAGGGATAACATCTCTCAACTGAAGAGGTGCTAGAATTTCAACTATCACTATCCAGAATCCTGTCCAACTCACTTTATGCTACTAAGCCTTCTCTCTTCTTTTATATTCTGCTTTATTCACAGATAGAGGCTCCTTCTTAAGAGCAAAAGAAATATTTTGTTTCTTGCAAGCCTTTCAGTCATAGAATCATAGAATCATAGAATCATCTAGGTTGGAAAAGACCTTTAAGATCATCTAGTCCAACCACTAACCTAACTTTGTCATCCCACCACTAAACCATGTCCTCAAGTACCTCATCTATCCACAGTCTTCACAAGTGTTTTCCAACAGGCTAAGATATGTTTAAAATTATTTTTTAAATAGCGGGATCTATTCACTTCTAAGGTCAAATACAAAACTTTGAGTAGGGAAGTTACCTCCAACAGCTGCTTGGTACCTTACATTACTTTTAACATTTAATCTTTGTACCTCAAAAGCATATAGTATCTAAATCTTGTGTATAGAATGCGTAAAGTTTTGTTAAATGTTTCTATTGCTTTCTGAGCTTTACCTCATTTTAACTATACGAATTTGAGAATCTGTAATCTTTGAAATGTTTAGTATTTTTCATAAAAAATCTGTTTAAATTTCTATAAAGGTATGGTAACTTAAATTATCCAGTTTCTGCCTTACATTACATGAGGCTAGGTCGAATAATTTCAGCATTATTAGCCCGCTGGGAAAAAAGCTTCTATTTCTGGATAGCATGTTAGAAAAGTCAAGTTAGTGAAACAATGAGATAGCTGCGCCATGAGGATGCAAATATTGGAAATCAAGTATCAGTCTACCTGTCCTTCTTCTTAAAGAAAGGGTTTATCTATATAAAGTTATTTCAATCTTGAAATTAGCCTGTGTTATCTCACACATGGTAACTATCAGCATTTAAAAGTCTGGGTACTCCAGAAATCTTAGATGTACTGTTTTATTTAGTTTAAAACAGCGATCTGTTTTTTATATGACAGTCTGTATGTAATATGTCATATGCATGTACATAAAGCAATAGACTTACATTCATGGAAGTTCTACTCATGGTAGTTCTACTCATAGTAGAGCATCAACACTGAAGCACTGCTTTGGCCATAGTAAAGGGCATGGTACTCATAATGGTATTCATAATAACGTAAGGATATCTGGTAAGCTGAGAATTTTCTGGACCCAAAATTTTGGTTACTGCTCCAACTGTAAACCTTGCTCCCCTGTTTTGATAACAACATTGTTTATATGATAGATCACTGATGTAGAAAGCAAAATTCATTACTAAAATGCAAGAATTTCTAGTGTATATGGAGCTGATCCTTCCTGACCAATATTTTGTCATTTTACACACCTCCTTGTCCTTCATGCTTTTTTCCCTCGCTTGGCTGTAGTCCTTCACAGGATTTGGTGCAATCATGCCTCTCCAGTCCTGGTATACTTTGCCTGTTGGGAAGATTGGTGTGTTTTTGAAAAATATGTCATTTATCCAAATTATGTCATGTTATTTATTTGTACTCAAGCTATTGAAGTAGTAGTTTCAGTTCCCAGAAGCGGAGTTGACATCTGCTTCCTGCTGGGTCAGTCAGCAGTTTCCATAAATCACTTAAAATATTCTCAAGCTCATTGTCTAGATCAATAACAACAAAACTAGTAAAAACTCAAAGTCTGCAGCTCATTGCATAGCTTTTAATGCAGTCCCACAAGTATTTTCAAAGGAAAAATAAAAAGCCTAATTTTTATCCAGATATCCTCCATAGAAAGGCATAAAAGCAGCTCTGCATTCTTCCATCCACCCTACCATGGAAAGAATTAGCATAGGTTGTTGTTCTTCTCTTCAAACATGTTGGCTGCAAGATTTACATTACTTTTATCTGAAAATTACCTAATTAGTACACCTCTTTTCCGATCAGGGCTGAAACCAGGAACAGGGCTGCTTTTGAAGGTATTTTGAAGAGCCAATCTGATTTCTTACCAAACTACAACTCCACTACAGTCAGTATGAGTGCCTTGTGCCAACTCACAACTTAGTTCTTGCTCTACTGTGAAAATATACTCTATTATCATAATATTCTGAATGGTAAAATACACATAAACTACAGTATTTGCTAAGACTTCCTATCAGCTTCAAGTGCATTGAAGTCCTGGTTCCTATACAATGCTATTTAATGAAAATGCATACATTGCTTAAAATCATTAATTGCCAGCTTACATTTTAAGATGAAGACCTTAACGATAAAGTTCTCAAAAACAATTACATCATCTGATGGTTTTGTACAAATGAATGACTGTAAACAGTTATTCCATCAAATGGTAGGGATTGTTATGTTCTGTATATAATAATACAAATTTGAAATGGCAACACGCTTAACCCATACTGCAATAATTTTTGTACTGATGGGAGAAAGAATTTTCTGCTCTAGATTTTGGAAAGAAAATACAAGCTCGACTTCAGTGAGTGCACTGGAACACCAGGGAGATCAAAAGAGTTTGATACCTCTTGCAGCAGATGTGACTATTTCAGAAAAACAGAATCAAATTTGGCTAATGAAATGAAAATGAAAATCATACTAGTTTTGCCTATTACATAATAACAATAGAAGCTGCCTTACTGAAAGAGGTCAACGGTCCTTCTTGTCCAGGACTCGTTCTCCAAAAATAGCACGCACTAAACACTGCTGAGGAAATTTTAATTGCAAACCATCTAGAGAAATCTCCATTTAACAGAGCTCCTTCTCTTCTCTAGATTGGCTGGTCTTCAGTCATGGAGTTTAATGTCACTAGCACATTTTAATTTTACAATTAATAATGACTCCAGGTATTCTTGATAAATTTACATTTTGGAATCAATCATTTAATTTTAAAAAAGTTACCTCAAAAAGTAATTGCAGTTTTGTGAAAAGTGTGTGTGGGGTGTATTTTCTCTTTGAAATATCCTTTTTTTTTTTTTTCCCCCCTATTAGGAACAAGGGAGCACATGAAGATGGAACTTCCTGATCTGTCTTTTCTTTACTATTCAGTAAGCCTGAGACATAGGTACCTGTTTAAATGTCCCTTTTCTGTAGTATAGTGCTCTTTTCTGAAGCTTTTTCCAAGTAAACTTTGTCAAGGCCTTGGACTGTAAAAGGGCCATCCTGCTTCTGCCACATGCTTTTTGGAATGCTGTGACCAGGACTGCACACTGTATTTCAGCATCAGTAATTTATGAAGAAACTTTATTATTCTTTCTGCATTTGCCTTATTAACCCTTAATATCATACGCTTTCTTTTATTCTACTGCTCACAACACTTACATTTAATAGCACATGACAGCTTAGCCTTGTACCCAAAACCAACAAAAATTCTGTCAATGAATCACCGATGAGAAAAGAAGAAAAACACTAGGGAAAGATGACCATGTAAAGGATGCTGTGATACAATGCTTAAGACTCAGGCCATGCTCTTCTATTTTCCTATTTTTGTCAGATAACTTCTGCAATCTCTACCAGCCTAGGAGTTGCCATTGCTGCCAGCTAGATCCAGCGTTGTCTCTAATGTTACATAATTTTAATCCCTGCAGGGAACTGATGGGAGTCTCATGGCTGCTACCAGGATAGATGATTTTTCTATCTACTAAGTTCCTTAGGACTGAATGACGTCCTAGACTGTATTTAAAAAATACACAGCAAATTCTGCTCTAGATTTGATAGAGCAGGCACAGCATACCATTAGGAAACATGCAGCTAAATTATGTTGAATTAAGCCTCTATATGCAAGAAAGAACAGGATTTAAAGATATATCCCTTTCTTTTGCACCTTTTATTTATCTGGTTAAGCACAGACAGATTTTACAACTTCTAACTTTGTCTGTGAATGTCTAATGGAATCCACTGCAAAGTTCAGTTGAGTCACTTCTAAAAAGCTTGATCATTTAAGAAATACTGCACAATGTTGTCTTTTGCCTGTATTTGCATTAATACCTCCTTTGTGAAGAGAAATAATGTTTGAAAAATGGCTGAGACACCTAGGTATGAAAGATAAAGAAGCCATATAATGATCACAGGCAAATATTTTAATGCAGAGACATTCAGAAATCACAACACATTGGGGCTCTCTGCTTCGATTGTTTATTCCCACAGCTTGGCAATATGCTTTTCCATTATGCATGACACCGTTTACCTTGGAGCCTGAGAACTTAATAAATATCAGGAATATAAAAAAAAAAAAAAAAAAAAAAGGTGAAGAAAAAACAGACTTTACATCACTTTGCAACTCCAGGGACCAGTGAGACAAAATTCAGTTTAAAAAAGAAATAAACAAATTAATATTCTTTATACCTCCCCAAGTTCTCTACACTTATTGAACTTTATCAGGTCCCAAATTAACTGCTCTTCTGAATTCCCATTGTGCTTCATTTTGATGTCAGGCATTTTTATCTGGCCCTTTCCTATAAAGAACATTTCTGTAAAGTCATCCAGGAATGCTTTTAACCTTCATGGACCCTTTTTAAAGTCAAAGATTGTTGTAGGACTCCTGTTAAAGAAACATCTATATGATCCCATAAATAGGTGAGAAAAGACAGAGTTTAAACCAAGCTTCTCACAAACGCACTCTTTTTCCCAGTTACCATTTCACTCCAAAAATGAGCACATGGAGGAAAGAGGAGGAAGTTGATGAAAATTCACAGCTAGCTAATGCCTTTTTAAATAAGATACTCATTTTTCATCTATAGTACTTACAAGCAAATATTAACTGCAATATAGAATTAGCAGTTCATAGTTTACATGTAAAATTTAAAGGGGACCTAGTTTAATAACTTCATGTTAGAAAATTAATTCAAAGCATTTCAATTTTATTTATAAAGTCAGTCTATGAATGCTCTGAAATAGTGAACAGGAAAAATAGTGGCCAGGATCAAGAAACATAAAGCAGTCATAGAACACATGAGGTTGGAGTTTGTATCCCCTTTGATATCTTTTACCCTGCCAGGATAGCATAAATAAGATTGTGGCTCCGCAGAGCACCAAAATAGGAGACTGCACTCCCTGTCTACATTGCAACTTCTATTAAATTTATTTTAAGTTGCATAACAAGAAATAAGTATTTTCCGTATGTCTCCAGTGGCTGAGGCTGTAATAGAATTAGTAAATTTTAATGCAACTTTATATAAACTTATGTAAATGTTTTATGTATATTTACGTGTATGTATAGTAAGAGATTATATACATATATAAGAATTAAAAGTACAACTTCAGCGCAGCAAGAAAGTATTTAAATATTCCAGAATGAACATAATGTTATGATGTCTTTGCAATTCACAGGTAATATAAGAGCATTTAAGATCTCATTAGAAACTCATAACACTTAAAGATACAATATCATGCTAATAAACTCCTTTGTTATGAACTATTTTTGTTTTCAAAACTTCATCTGAAAATACTTGCTAATTAACTTTTTTACTTGACACGTGATTTGTTTGGGGCAAACTTTAAAAGCATACAAAACCTTAGCTGTCTAATGGAATTTTGAGCAATCTAAGACCTTAACTCCTGTATGGATCAATAGAACAATTAAAACCTGATGGGTTTTCCTAAAATATCCAGTGGTCAGACTGCATTTTGACATGCCAAAACATTACTAAAGTCTGACTTTTTAGCCTCATTCTTGGTCTATTTTATGAATGCATTAATTTAACTTGCCTTTTCTGATATGCAAAAGGCAAACTTTCCAGAATGGAAACTTACCTGTGCCTACATGTAGGTACAGCAGCTACCAATGCAAAAATTATTGTTTCTATTCCCGAGCTCTTGCGTCTACAAGCTTCAGCCTTCATCGCTTCTACCCTCAACTTTAACCCTATGCCAGCTCGTTTGGACTGCTGCAATTTTACTTTACGGTTACCTAGGTAAACTAGATTTAACTAACACACCATGACAGTGCTCATCATCATTTTCCCTTGCAGATATGTACTTAGACTACTTCAGAGCTTGTTGAGTTTTCAAATGCAAGAATTTTGGTTTTGTAGTCTAAACAGTATAGAAATTCAGAGTCCATTTCTTTTACTTCTACTGATTCACAACTTTCATTTTTATTGATTTGCATGTTGTGGCAGACAAAGCACTCGTAACACTGAAATTTGTTTTCTTTCTACTAAGCTCTTTTTCTCAACTAAAGGAGGTCTTTTACTCTTCCTAATAGTGGAGTTACTGCTGGTAGCACACTTCCAGTGCCAAGCGGCCAGTGTAAGATGTAATGATTCACGGTATAGAAATAGCTATTGAATCGGCACTAATTTTGCTTTTGGTGTCAGGTTCAGCAGCAAGAACAAAACCAATCCCACAGAAGGGGAACTGGTCCCTGCCAGACATGGGATATTTGCTAGATTTCATTTGTTGTGTGTCACAGACATGTTTTCAAAAACTGGTTATTTAAAATAAAAACACATTCTGCATTTCTTTTCATTACAGTTTTATGAAACATCCTTCTATATTCTAAACAAAGATACATATTTAGCAAATAGCTTAGTATGTTTGGGAAAACATCAATTTGTTTACTGGAAACGTACCAGACAGAATAGAGAAGAATAAGGCTTCTGAAAGTGCACCCACAAAGGTTTGCTTTTGAGGGTTGATATTACAAGTAATTAGCTTGACATTTAATAAATGGCATTTCTAAGAGCTACTAAAGCTGACTTAACAAGCAAACAGAACAACCTTGTTTTGTTTAGAAAAGGTAGTTGCATTGTTGCACATTTTATGTAAAGCGGTTTTGCCAGCTCATGTTGAAAACATCTACATGCATGAAATACTTGAAATAAATATGCTCTCTGTAAACTAAACTTTCTATTATGGTGCTCTCTGCTTCGCACAAACTCTGATAAAATGTCCTGTGGAAAAGCTGGTATACACTGCAACTGAGTGGGCCCATACTAGAGTTAGAATAAATTTATGCTTAAGTTGTGTGTTTTTTCTAAGCATGTTTTAAATCATAAACAATTCACACTGCGTTTTACATTTTGGTCCAAAGAAAAGGAGAAGATATGTTGAAATTATATGGCCGTAAACTTCTCCTAGGCTTTAGAATTGAATTTGATATTGGCAAGTAAAGTGATTGCTTTGAAGAATCAAGAATATGTGTGTTAGTCCAGTTATCCAACCCAGAGGATAGGTTTGTTTACATGCAACACATTTCAAGGGCATATAAAAACAACAGTAATTCAAGAAATACATCTGAAATTTGGTCTCATTTCCTGCTTGTGTTAAGAAGAATATTAAGTGTTTATGTCATGCCAGTCACAGCAGCTTTATTTTTGTGCATTAGAAATCTTGAAATCTCTTCCAAGTGCCTGCCATATCAGAGTATCACTCACCCGGTTCAGCTGCTTGGTTAGCACACCCACACCCCACCAGGGAAGAGAATGGAGTCTTCAACCCGAATGGCAGAAATCTAGTTATAAATAGGGCTCCCATATAGCATTNTTTTTTGAGGAGGGGGGGAGGTTATGATGAATTTTACTTCACTGGTTCAACATGGGGTGAGGCAGGTCTACAAAGCTACCCTGTTTAAAAGGAAACATGAGCAAAGCCACAGACTATTTTTTTTTCCTAATGCCAGAGTTCAATGATGACATGGTCTACTTAACCAAGCAGTGGACCTGTCTCAAGACAGTTTTAGCATGTACACAATTTTGTTTGAGATCTGGAGTTCATAATGTACAAAAGAAAGACAAAATATGAAATGCTAGAATGAGTGAAAACAATGTCAAATGCCCTATCTTCTATATTCTTAAGATTTTGGGACAAAAGGAAACATATGCCTTTTTCTCTTTCCTTACTTCCTTCACTAATTCCTTTTATAATCTAAAAGAAAAAAAGATTGTGGGCTCCATAAACCTAGAAAAAACTTAAGGGTATAAGAAAAATACATTTATTGGCAAAACCAAAATAAATCCTTAAAAGAGTGATACTATCCCAAGAAAACTTTCATTTCTAAAAAAGGGAAAAGCTTAATAAATTCAACATTTCTTAGTTTGCAGCAGTCTTGACAGTGCAGAAACATAACCTGAAAAAATAAATGAATATTTTCCAATTGCGGTGTGCAACTAGTGCTTGCAAATAATGAAAACATTACGCCGCTACAACGGCTCATCTTCACCAAAGTAATACTGCATTTACAAACACAATAGACGTTACACCAGCATGCACCTGAATACCTTGGAGGTCCTTCACTGGCATTGCACCACCATAGGGACATTGATGGAAGGTGGCCCTAAAATTTCCAGTTCAGAAAAGTGTCTTCACTGACACTGCTTGACCTTGACACCTCTCCTGCTACACCTTGCAGGTCTTTTGTTGCACCCTGCTACTAAGTCTGATCGCACAGTTAATCTTCTCCCTTCAACCCCTTGTACAGCTGCTCCCCTCCTAGCTGATCCAGCTCATTTCCAGCCTCCCAGTGATGCCCTATTTCGCGGCCTTTCTTTACTTCAGTCATATAAACCGTTCCATTAAAGAATTCATTTTCTGCTCACAAGGCACTTCCATGGGCCTGTTTTATTGTAGTGAAAATGCAAACAACGGGGAAAAGAATCTTGTATACAGATGAATGAATTATGCTCCCTCAGAAAAAGCCCTTTGAACTGCAGTTTCTTTCCCTTCTTCCCCATCTCTTGTCACCATGGGTTATTTTTCAAATGTGCTTTCACAGCAGCTCTTCATTGAAGTGAATGGTACTACTTTGGGACCTTGGTATTTGTGCAGTAATTACTATTGTTCAGCCCTGTATTTAATAGGCAAGTGAGAGGACTACTAAAAATATAGCAGTACTCATAAAGATTGCCTACAAATCCCTTTAGAAATCCATACAAAGCTGTAGTCCCAAACAAACCCTGTTCCATTCAGCAAAGCTTTTATCTTAAACTGTAATGCAAAAATAGAAGATGAACAAGAAATAATAGTGGGTCAGAAGAAACAGAGGAAAGAATAAAAACTGGAGTTCAAATGACTATGGCCTTGGTTGAGAGAGCAAAAGTCTGTTCTATTACTGCTGCAAATTGTTCTTGTTTTTTCAATTGCTTCAAAATCAAGCTAACTCTAATTTGCTCTAAACAGCTTTTGATTTTATCAACAAAGCATCAAAGGGCCCGAGCAATACATAGTGTGAATATCTTTCATAAAGGTCAAATTGTTTTCCTGTCTTAGAAAGTGAAATCTCCTCACCTTTCTTATTTTAGGATTCAAGCTGGATTTGAAAAGGCACTGTTTATTTGCAGTGCTATAGCTCTTTCTTCTCCTTTCCTTCCTGCAAATCTTATTTCCAGCTAACACTGTCCTTTATGAAATGAAACGTTGTACATGTTTTCCTATGAAAAAGCCCCCATCAGTTGTGTATCTTCATGTTATTAAACAAGTATGCTTTTTATGATAGATGTATAAATTGTGAGGAATCAAGCAAGAAAAATAATCAGTTCCAGAGTTTTCTGTTGTAATATCAAAGTGAGCCATCATAACATTAAACCCCCACAAATTTTGCTAGATGGTTTGAAATTGTAATAGTGTTAATTACCAATGGCCCCACCATTTTAGGAACACATAATTGAAAACCAGTTACATTGGAATCTAAAAAGGATAACATCTCTTCATCTGACACTTTTGGTTTTTTTTGACAGACAAATTGGCCATTTCTCTTACACAATAAGAAAAAATTAGGTAAATGCGCCTGAAGCTGACAGGAGTAATTTGATTGTTTCTTAAAAACCCATTTATATTGAGGACTCAAATTGAATCCCAGCCTTGATTTTTCCCATTCTACAGGTGTGACTGACTACAGATCACCTAAAATGGTGACACAAAAGACAATTAGAGACAGACTTATGCTTCTGCTGAAGCTCAGCAACTAGCCAATGTTCCTTTATAGAGGAAAAAGGGGGCGCAGATGTTTTCACACTGAGTGAACTCAAGAGACAGTGTGATTCTGCAACCCCTATTTGGTGGTGAGCCTGAGCAACATACTAAGGCCTCCAGCTTTTGGCAGTCCTTCCGCTCTGAAGATCAGATTTTCAAAACTGTTCAGCTGTCATAGATAAAGCAATACCATCCAACATTTGGCCTTTCAGTTTCTGGCCTCTATCACACCAAGTCTTTCATTCAGAAAACAGATTTCTTATTAGCATCATCTGTTTAGCCAGGAGAGGAAAAATGACTTTCATTGTAAAAGTTAATTTTCACCAAGGCATTCAGAAGTGCTAGCATTAATGTATTTTTTCATACAGAACCTACCTGTAGAAAAGATAGGTTTGGCAAGTATTTATAGATATATGGCTTCTGGTATTCTATTTTCTTTCCAGTACCAGATCTCTCATAGCCTAACTATGAAAATATATATACTAACAGTGACTTGGAAAAAGTACAGCATTTCAACTCATTAAAAGAAAGGTAAAGAATCTGAATCAGGCTTTGTTGGCCAGGATGACCCATTATGGAGAGAGCAGTGTTACCTTATTGAGTAAGTCCAACCATAAAAGATGAGTGGTCTTGCAAGTGTTTCCAATCATAGCATTATTTTTTTTTCAAACTATAAACCAGATGGCTTGTTTGAAGCACCTCACTCAACATCAAGGGTGCTGCTAATATATTCAGTGCGTCTTCCTTCAACCATGCTTTTGCATGAATGGGTAAAAGGGTTACCAGCCCTTCCCATCAAAATGGGGTAATGCTTTTCCATTATGATGCTCTGTTTTCAGCTATTTGGAGTAACTTCAGGTATTGAAATTAAACTTTTCTTTGCTGAGCATATGCGTCTTTAAACAAAAAAAACCCCAAACCACAAACAAATTAAAAAAAAACACCAAAAAACCCCCAATCGAAAAACCAAAACAGCCTAGTAGACAAAAACTGAATTCCAGCTTGCCTCCTTGTATTCTGCTAGAAAATCATTATTCCATATGACAGAAATAGAGGTGGGCAACAGAATGAAAAAGCTGAACTAAGTTCAAGCCAGTGCCTGACTGTGACTCATCTCTGTTCATGAATAAGGATGAACCAAGTCAATGCAAGTTTCTGGCATTATTTCCTTATCATCAAATATGTTTGATTTCTCACATATTTGTCATCAGCTCCTTTGGCTTGGATTGTTTTTGGCTGATAGAGATAAGCTAGACCCTTGATTTAACTCACATCTTTAGATATCTAGCTCATTGAAAGAGAAATATTCTGCATTCTATCACCTTTATATGAGGAATAACTTATAGCAGCAAATAAAAGGAAAAAAAACAGCCTCAAAGTTTTGTTGAAAAGCTTTCACACTTTTCTGAGAGGAGGAATGAAAAACGGGGTCCAGGTCAACCTGCAAGCCTCCTAGGCTCTTGTAGGCCACTGTGGACTACCAGAAGAAAAGAATCAGGGCTACTCCACAGTTTACACTACCTCGAACTCACCTAGTTCCTCTGTATCCTATTACTCATATGAACTCTATTCAAGAAAGGTGGGTAGAAGACAGCAAAAGAAGCACTTTTACTCCTTTTCCCTCAGTCTCTCCTCACTTGCCCACTTCTATTCTTGTGGAACATCTCTCCAGGGTCCTGGAGGAAGACTGCCAGCAAGAAACACTGACAAAAATATGTGTTGCCTCTCCATCAGGCAAGATGGTAGATGAACCTTAAGAGGTCCATGGAAGTACTGCAAGGAGCTATGTTAATAAGCTCACAGAACATTACTGAGGGTTATTCTTGTTACTAATGTGTCAAAAAAGGCAGGTTGCTAATTATTTGGCATTAACAAATAAACAGATCCTATCCATTCTGTACTATCAAGAAAGTATTTGTATCCACTTTGCAGTAACTGTAAACAAAGTGGATCCGTAGATCTTAGAGGTTCACATGTATTTTTATGTATGCCTAGTGACATACACACAAACACCGATGTTAACGTACAAGAATTGATGTTTGCCTACAGCCTTAAAACTCTTGCCTCATATTTTTAATTGAATGAATTATTTAGCTTTTTTAACAGTGTATCAAGCCTCTCCTACAAGAGGAACGACAATATTCATAATTTAATATGCAGTTTAGACTCAAAGGAATACAACCAAAGCTGTACAAACATTTACAGAATTAGTCAGTTTTTGTTCCTAGGAGATATGGAAAAAGCTCTGGTCCTCTTACTTTACAAGACAGTTGGACTAATGTCATTTGCTAAAAACATTTTAGAATTAATCCTGACATTTTTAATCAAATAATTTACTGTTTTTTACTGAGGACTTTGGTATTCAGCTAGTTTGACAGTTACTTGAATATGGTTTGAGGAATATTGGCACTAACTATTGAATAAATTATTAGAAAACATATTTTTCTTGCATATTCCTAGCCTTTTTCATCCTTATTTATCAATTCTTAGCTCTTAATGATAAAATCCGTTAAGACTAAGGAAAGAATCACTTTTACCTCAAAAAGAGGGATAACCTGAAGTTTGTGTTCTTTTAGTATATTTTTTTTTTAAAAAATTATATTTATACAAATTCAAGGACTTAAAAGCTTTACAAGCATTAAATAGCAGATTTTTTTAAAACTTTTTCTTTGAAATCAACATTTTTGCAGATATTGCAAGGACGTAATTATGAGGCTTTTTGCATAAAGACATGTAACAAACATCATCTCGTAGCTGAGCTGATGCTCAGCTTCAACTTTGTCTACCTACAGTACAAATGTACGGGTAGTATCGATAAAATAATCAGTTATTTTGTTTTAAAATATGCTGTGGAATTATGTTCCTCCCTCTTTTCATTCATGACCCCAGCACTGCCATCTAATCTGCCAGCATTCACACAGGGAGATTTGCACACATCTAGGGCTTGCTCACATATACCAGCTCAAAAAAACAGAGTAGCTCTTTCTGACTAATAGAGCCAAATAGGAGACTATCAGAAAGTAAAAACAACTATGTCCTTTAAAAAGGACAATTATGATTTTTTGCAAGATTGTCTCACATTTTCCCATTCCACTGAATAGCGTCCAGCTCTCCCAGTGACTCCGCAGAGGTTTCTGCTCTTCATCACATACAGCAATATGCACAGCATGAGTGGTGGGAGCAGGATATCCAGCCTCGTTGGCCAGCAGATCTGGACCAGCTAGGAAGGAAAAGTAATCCTGCGCTGAATAGACAGTAACAGATTGCTTCCTCCTGGTAATGAATGGAGGACCAAAGCACAAACTGTAATTGAGAGCTAGCTCCGTGCCTGATCTGATCTGGGGGTGGACAACTATAGGCTGCCGCTGACTCAGTTTAAGGCAAGTTGTCATGCTGCAATTTAATCTTAAAGAACAATCAAATGAAGGTTTTCAGAGCCTTTCTTTGCCTTTTTAAACAATATTTGCAAAAACACATTGTGGATACAGTCTAAACATTCCCATTCATTGAGACAGCAGTATCCTATTGATAGTAGCTTAAATCAGTTCTTTTTGTCTGCTTGCATGAAAATTTAGATTTTGAAATGTGTAAAAGACCTAAACAGAAGGCCTTGGAAGACAGAACGGATGTTAACTCATTCTCAATACCTGATTGTTTCCATTGGCTTTTCATAGTCTTACATTTCCTTATACCAAGATTATAGAGTACAGAGGAAAAGGGAAGATCAGAGCAGACAGATCATTTTGCTGCTAGCAACAGCCTACCTGGGGACTTTTAAGTGCAGTAGATTAAGAAAATGTTTAGTGACTATCGTGATTCAGAGCCCAATTAAGTCTGTGAAAGCCCTAAGAAGCATTTATGGCAAACACATTTTTGTTATTATTTCTGTTTGTCAAGGAAAACTCAGCTCAGAGAGTCAGATTTCACAAGAGTCAGATTTTTTTATCCATTTCTCAGTGACTTTTGGCTGAAAGAGATGGAACTGAGTAAGTTCCTTAGGTCTCATAAGCATTAAGTCTCCAATCTTGCATCAAGAGCTTTTACTGCAGATCTCCTTTCAGTCACATTATTTTGAGTGAGTTTCCACAGAGGAACAGGAGTTCAGGCTCTCAGCTGGCCCTTACACTAGAGCGGTTTAGGCCAGTGAAACGCTAATACAAGCTCAAGTCAAGATTCAAGCAGTCAGTGCTGGCAAAGGGAAGACTCAGCTGAGGGTTACGAGATCCATCATGCAAGATGGAGGCATCAAACAAAGAAGGCTGGAGCAGAATTAGGCTGGCTGTTTGGCAGCAGGAACAAGCTGGGACAGGAGGCAGGACAGGGGATGCACATCCAAGAGTCAGGATCAAGAACCAAGGCTGGAGCAGATAAAAAAAGATGTCAGGTCCCAGGATCACAGACCAGAGCTACACCCAAGTGCCTGATGGGAAAACCCGACTGATGAGAAAACCACCAGCCAAGCTTTCAAGCCAGCATCTAAATCCCTGGGGGACAGGCTGTGGCCAGCCCATTTTACTGTGGTTTGGACTGACAGTGGTTAGGTGCCCAAGTATCCAAGTAAGGTTTGGAAAGGGGTTTGGTGCATGCTAGAATTGCTCAAGACAGGAGGGGGCACAATGGGACTTGGCAATAGTGCTGTCAGTCAGTCAAGTTCTTGGTACATACTCATGGATACAAAGAAATATGTGTAACAGCTAACAGGAAAAGAGACATCGTTCACTTTGGGTTTGAAGGACAGAGCATAAAGGTTTCAAGTAAGCTAGTAAAGCCTATTCAGTAGGAGGGGATTAGGAGATAAATACTGAGTGTTGTCCCTGAGATACATGGATTTACAAAAAACTCTGAAATTTTAAAAAAATGTATCTAAATTTGTCTACAATCAATGTTGTAAACTTTCTGAAGTTTTGCAGAACATTCGAAAGAATGCACTCAACATGATTTTTTTTTTTTAAAATACCTCTCCCTCCAAAAGCTCAAGATAACTTTTCTAATACTCAGTATAAGTTAATCAGACTAAATCTACTCTCTGTACAAGAACAGAATTTACTCCTCTTTACCTTTGTGTGTGATCTGAAACCCAGGGATGCCTGGGAGAAGCACAGGGTAAATCCAAGAATCTGCTTTAAAAAAATAAAAACAAAGCAAAATTTTATCTTTTCTCTATCTCTACAAGCTTATATTGTAAGCCAAAGTCTCATACTGTGGAAAATATCACTTCAAAATATATTTTTAAACACTTTAAAGTCAAAATTAACCATTTGAATAAACACTAGCTTTTGGGCTGGGGACTTTTTAATGCTAGAGTCTTTAATTTCTAAATTAGTTGTTCTTATTAGATGTGCTTAAATTCATTACAATCTAAAAATTGCTTTGTGGTAATAGGAAATAAATTGATGGCTTCATTCTAGTCCTTCACAGAATTACTTCTGTCATTGTGACTGTAATTAGCTGCCACTCTTGTTGGTATTGTGGGTATGGAAGTCAAAGAATAAAAGTAAACAAATATTTTCTATGGTAGCACTGCAAAGCACGTAATTGTCCACACTGGTAAAGACAACTGGGCAAGTGGTATTGCCTACAGATATGCTTTAGCTGTTATGTGAAGAATAGGTGTCAGTTAGACGAGGAGAAGGACTTCTGTGACGCTTCATTCTCTTTTGGATGGGTGGAGCAGGCTAGTTTGGCTTTTGCGTCTTCATAGTCACGCTATTCTGTCTGCTCATCTGTTCACGGCCTGCTCTGCGGAGTAATGCTGTTGGTTCCAGATGTTTCATTTATTTTACCATTAAAACAATGTGGTGTGTAGCTTGTCATAGCGGGTAATTTTCAGAAATGAAAAAGTGTATTCTATTTGAAATATCAGTTACTGAAAACTACTCACTGTTCATGAGTACCAGTCACATATTTGTTGAATTTTAATTCAGTAATGGAGATTGTGCTTTTGGGCTCCATTAAATATATAAATACATTATATTAACATAAATAAGTTTATCTAATGTGTTTCAACCTAGCTGCTTAACTATGGTTAATTTTGCATAATGCTGGACACTTAAAATGTACTCATCCCAGGGAACAAATTTATTCCCATGGCCAGTTTCTAGAACTGTTGTGAAATAACTAAGAGCCACAGGAGCCTCCATGGGATACACACAGCTCAGTTTCAGCTCTGGCTTGGAAATAAGGCTATCAAGAATTGCCATAGCCAACAGTAAAACAAAGTGCTTTTAAAACTTGAACACTTTTTTCCATACCTGCTGTGCAACCGTGGTCACAAGGTTCAGATATTATCAAAAGATCAACAGGAAATTCATGGGAAATAAATCACTATCACAACTCGTATGTAATTAAGTTTGGTATTTAAGTATGCCATTTTGTAAAGAGGGCAATTTTTTTTTCCTATTTTATTTAATAGCCAAATTCATGTTCATGAAGATCTAGGATACAATCTGTATAGAAAAGTTACTAGAGGATCATCAGATTTCATCAGTGTTAAACGTATTCAGCTTTTTGCTTACCCAAATAGCTTGTGACACCCACCAAGAACAGTTATCATCCAGAAGCATAGTACCCAATTCTGATTTATTACTGAGAAATGTTACCCATTCTAAAAATAAAATCCAGATTCTTTGCCTTAGTTTTAAATCTCTCATGTTCTTTTATAATGTACACCCAGAGTGATCAGGACGCTGATCTTAAGTTGTTTGTGAATTCCAAGTATGAAGGAAAGGTTACATGACATACTCAGGCTGAAAAGAGGTTACACTGCAAGCAACACAAGATAAAATCGCAAGTACAGCTATATTTTATTTTTCCTTGGGAGTGTCACCACTGGAACCTTACTTAAATTCACAAGGATTTGGGGAGACTAAATGAGCTTTCCTGGAACTCTTGAAGAATCTTAAGAGCCTGATGTAAGAGAAGGCAAAGCAGAAATTCTGAATAGGATTTTCCATTGATTCTGAGTTTAGAGTTCATGTTCATGTACTATTGATAATGGTGGGCCACTATCAATTTTATTTTCAGCCAGGTCTCTGCACTTGAACAAATGCAGTGGATATGCGTGTGCCCTTAAAGTAGTTAGGCAATGTGTTCATGTTACTATCTTGGAAAACACATAAGAAGGTGTAAATGCAACTACAGGTGTGGGAGATTGTAAAAGGCACACGCAAGGATTTCCAGTACACAGTGTTGTGTCTGCAAATTGTCACAAAGGTGCAGGTAAACTCAAAGTAATCAAAAAAAGAAGTAAAAAAATTCAGGATTATAGACCTCAATGCAAAATCCATTTGCACATAGCCATCCTTCACCTCTGCTTTCCCTACTTTATAGTGCTTTTCCTGCTTTACAGTGGTCTTCTTTCTTTGTTACTTCCTCCTTCCTCCCCTCATTGTGATTCCAATTCTATTTTCTGTCTAGGTGTACACAAGAACTGGGAGATGAAGAGGGGATACCAAACAGTGGAAACCCTTCAAAATCATCAGATAAACTTTTTAGTAAATATATTGAGGGTTTTTTTTTTCCTTTTTCGATGGAAGCAGAAACAAATTAAAAGTCTTTCATAAGCTATAATTTCATCTTCCTTTGAGGATATGCGGAAAGAAGGAGCCAAAGCTCACTGATACATCTAAACCATTTCCTGTGAGCAGTCACTTCATTGTGTTCATGCAAGGCAAATATAATTACCCTACTAAACAGATAAAATGGTAAGTGTCTAAAACTACACACTTAGATCTCTATATTCTCCTAACAATATTTTAATCTCAAATTGAAATTGAAAATGTTCTGCTAAGAATGGTCCTTAACGTGCTAGAATTCAGATGATAAAAGCAAGTTATTGTCAACAGTTTTGAGGCATTATTAGAAAGGTGTTTGAAATGGTAATAAGGATGTTTGAGGAATCTTTAAAATTATGAAAAGCATAAAGCAAAGCTTCTTTGGGAAGATTCAGCTCACAAAGTATCAGCCAAGATTGCAAATAAATATCCATAATGGGTTAGAGTGTGCTCCATTACTCATGTTGGTGGGTGGGCATGTGTTCATACATACAGTATCTTCAGAGCACATGGTCTGCAGCCGTGAGTAAATACTTACCAAAAGAGTTAAAAGCTGCACAGCCCAGGTCTGTGCAGATTCGCAAGAGGTGGTGCTACCACAAGGGAGAAATGTGCTACAGAATGATTATGCCATGCTGATTGGAACAAAGGGAAAAAATTATTTTTGGGAGCAGAACTGGGTCAGATCTTCAGCTGCTGTAAATGATCAACACCTTGTTTAGGTCAAGGCAATGAAAGATCTTATTCTTTTTGTAGATATGGTAGGTTATTGCATAACTGATGTTTTAAATAGGCAAAGTAGGTACTCTAAAAATTATATGTTGTTTGGTCCTTGTTACTCCTCGAGGAGCATAGGGCTGGAACAACACTACGCCATCAGACCCGGTGGGATAGTGTTGTTGCAATTTCTGTAACAGATTTTGTTTTTTACATGATTGGGTTGTTAGCCCAAAACTAAAAATTATATAACTGCATCTTTTTTTTTTTCTTTTCTTTTTTTTTTTAAATTTACATTTCGGTAGTATTTTACTACATTTCAATAGTGTTTTAGTTTAGGTATAGGGCCTGACCAGAGATGATAGGATGTAAATATAAGTTTGACCACTAAAGTCAATGGCAAAAACAATCAGGAGATTAAACTATTAAGTTTATTCATAGAAAAAGGAAGGTTCCCTTCTTTTTGCTATAAGAACTAAAGTCTTTAAAGTATATAATTGGAAAGATAGCTCATCCTGCATTTTTCAGTGAGATCTTGGGAATAATCTATATATTGAAGAGGCAATAGTGAACTCCATAAAAATAAATGTAAACAAGCAATCCAATAGAACTTTTATTCCTAGATGTTGTAGAACTTTGTAATGTCTCAAAGAATTTACAGCAGGAAATTTACAGTAAATATAACACATAACATTTAAAAAGGCAGAGTCAACTTCTAATTTGGCTTTGAGAGGAAAAACAACAGTCTAGTCAATTATCTCAGGTCTTACCTGAGATGAGAAGTTTTCCTTTTTCTCATTTTCCAGAGCTCTGCGGACAGAGTCAATCCACACAATGACTCAGTAGTACTTATTCTCTCTATAAAAAAGGCAAGTGATATAACAAAGATTTAAAATATATTTATTTCTATGCATATAAGCACAGCCAGCTAAAGAGAGACACCAAGTCATCATGTTTTTCTACAAGACTATGAGAAACTCCTCAGGAAAACTACAAACATATGGACATACTGCAAACAGACTTCTTCTCCAGTGTCACTCTGCATTTAATTTTGGACTCCAAATCATTATGCAAGTGGACCACACACTCCACATAGCTCTGGTTTATATTCACAAGCACGGAGAAAACTAAACCACTTTTAAGCATAAAAATTGCTTTAGAAAAGATACTAGGAATGTACACATACAGCAATTGTTTTAGAAGTACCAAAGATAGCAAAAACATTCAATAGCCTTCAAATTTGTACACTGTAAGTACCATTTCTTTCCCCTCACTCCCTTCCGAAGCTTTCCTCAAACAGTAAAAATATTCCTTCTATATTTACTTCCCATTTACTTCCCCAAATTAACATATTTTAATTTTAAAAATTTTGTACTGTGTTCACACACACAGACAGATGAATTTGGAAGCTTTCTGTTTCTTTTAGTACCCACGTAATCATATGACAGTACATTATAGGCGACACAGAACTGAAGATGCTCATACCTCCAAGCCCCACGATGCCAGTTCTGCACACTGGCAAACAAATCATTATTTAAGTCTCTTACAAACACTCATACTTTTTTTCACAGAGAAGCAAAACACTGGGAAGAAAACAAATGAAGTCCCTTAATTTCAGTAAAGCAAAGTGGAATACACGTTTGAACTGTAATTTGAAAGTAAAGCCTATAAGGGTATTCAGAAATCAGTTGATTCCAACTCCTCCTGTGAACTCCTCTCACCTGGCTGCAGCAGATGCAATGCAGCACATGCAGCTATCACCCATTCACTCCCAGTAGCCTGGCAATACGCCTGTATAGTCCCACTCAAGTGTCAGACAGAAAAAATTACCGCCAAAGCATGTATCTCTAGTAGGAGTGCCAAACCCAGAGTAGCGGTGCTGATAGCTGGATTTGTACCTGCTTAGGAATATA
The DNA here is from genome assembly GCA_013400195.1 of Aramus guarauna. Taxonomy (NCBI): domain Eukaryota; kingdom Metazoa; phylum Chordata; class Aves; order Gruiformes; family Aramidae; genus Aramus; species Aramus guarauna. The sequence goes on along the minus strand of VXBL01002908.1, from coordinate 524,067 downwards.
AAGTTCCCCCAGATTTATACTGTACTTTATAATATATCACTTTGAAATCAAATATCGTTCCTCTTTTGCATTTAAAATGTGTACATGTTGGTTTAACACAGGTAAAGGTTTTTCAGTTTCAGTGCCATAAGTAAATTCACATATTCCACAGGGGGGAGTTAGGCAGGCTACATATTTTTGGTCTTCACTTCATTTTAGATATTTCCTCTTGTTTGTGTTCAATACATTTATGCATTTTGGCAAACTCTGTTTTAAACAGAATGACCCTAAAGCCATTCTCCTCTGAGTTGTACAACTTTCAGTCTCTTTGTTCTTGTCATTATTAACATGTCATTAGCTCCTCAATCAACAGAGAATTTTCCTTGGAGAATATGAATTTCAAATGCAGAAACCAAGCAGAAAAATTCTGTCTTTGGCATGAACCTTTCAAGATTTCTTTATGCATCATCAAGTACATGGAAAAGCTTTACAGGACATCTGTAACTTCCCCAGCACGCAGTACACTACTGTTCCAAATGCCAGGTAGACATCTTTTATGAGAAGACTTAATATTAGCATTAATCCCATGGCTCTTCCAGCTGATATTGTCTTTCCTATTTGCATGCAAGTTTGCAACATCTCTCTCACATTTTGGCACTTTCATTTCATACTTCACAGTTTTATTAGCACTTTGAGCTTTGAAAGATAGCTCATTTATTTGCTATATCTAGATGCCACAAAACTTTGAATACACTATATAACGATGTAGAGCAAGATAGTGATGGAGTACAGTCAGACACAGATAATTATCCTGAAAGCATTCCAGAAATTGAGCTAGTATAATTGCCCTTTGTCTAAAGCAGCAAAACCAGCAGTCCTGCCAGACTGCAGATTCATGTCTGACAATTTGCACATTGTATTGTTTGTTCAAAGACCAGGCATTCTGATATTAGTACACAAGATACAGTGTCAGGTCATGATAAAAGTTCCATCAAGACTATATAATTGTTCTTTCAGGTATTTCTCTTATATAGCCTCTATACAAATACACATTTGCAAAAGTACAAGCAAGAATGGTTGCAGGCTTCCACTGCCAGATTCCTTTACAACCATCTTCTAAAGGAGGGGTGGTTTAGGTCACTACTGTTCACTTAGATCTGCTCTCTCCTTTTCTCACTATCTACCTTCAAGCCAGGCTTTTCTTCACCTTCTTCTCTTCTCCCCTCAGCCAGCCATCATGGCAGATGGCAAGCTGAAATAAGTGGGTCTTCAAGAAGATCCAGAGGTGTTCAAATCCAGAAGCATTACTGTCTCCAAATGAAGATGGAAAGAGAAAGGAAGAGTTTGGTCATAATTTGGGGGGCGGGGGGGGGAAAGTGTATCAGTTACCTTTGAATATATGGTACAAGTTCTAAACAAATCTGTATGGTTTTGATAAAAGTAGATCTGTTTCTGCAGCACTGCTGCTGTTCTGCTCAATGAAATATTCAGTAATGGTAATTCTCCTGCTTCTTGCCATGCGCAGGGACCTTACTCTCCAAAAGTAAAACCATTTAACAGCCAGAAACATTGGCCAAGAGTACCGCTAAGGCAGAGCATGAAGTCATAAACATGCACAGATGTTACTATTTGAAAACATTAAAGAGGTACTGAAGTTCCTGAGAGCATCCCAAGTTGTGTTGATTTCAGCAGTAATGAGTCATAAGGGAAGAAGACACTACTAAAATTACATGCCTGGGACACTTCTCTGCCACTTACATTTAGAAAAAAACCAACAGTGTCTGTAGAAAAACTTAATGGGGAGGAGAGCACTCTGAAAGACTGCCGTTACCAAGGGCTAAAATGAATAAATCTGCTTGCCTGTATTTATGCAGTTAAACAAATACAATGCTAATGCATTGCACATTTCTGATGATATCATGGAAGGCTCAGGAGATCCAATTTCACAAGTGTCTACAAAAGGTTAGTGCTGAAGGTTACAGGAAGTTATGAAACTGATTGTTTTAGGGAAAAGTTTATTTAATGGAATTTGGGAAGCTTTATAAACAGAGCAAAGAAAGTGGGACTACTCACACATTCTGTGCCACTCCTGCCCTGATTAATAATTGCATAGAGTCCACTGAAATATTCAGTTATGTGAGAAACACACTCAGTAGGTCTCAGTTTTTTAGAAGTCCCTGAACCTTTCCTGATTTCACTTTAGTAGCAGCTCAAGCCTACTCCAACATGCGGAAACAGGGATTTCATGCTGAGCATGAAAACTTACCATGGTGTGCTAATACAGTTATGCTCATGCTATCCTTTCTGAAGCTATCCTATCCTTCTATTCCAGAAGAAAAGGCTCCCAAATGAAGGAAATATTAAAAGAGATGTAACCCAGTAACTCTATTCACTTTGGCAAGTATAATGAAGGTTTCAGAAAGCTTTCTTTAGGAAGAGTAAAGAAGAAAAAATAAGAGAAATTAAAAAAGAAAGAGAAAATAAAATCTCTAGGAGCTGTCTTGGTCTATTATCAACTAGAGAGCTGGACTTTTAACTGAGGCAGAGAAGAGCTAATATTGTCCATTTTGCACGTTTACCAGTACAAGAATAAAGACACACAGAAATAGAGATAATTTAAGTGATCGCTGTGTTACTAACTCAAGGAATAGGGTACCAAAAGGGGCAGAAAGTATGAGTTCATAAAAATAGAAATTTCAGATTTTTTCCCCTTTTTTGTTGTTGTTCAGAGATTCTTTTCTTCACTTTTCTGTGTTGTTTAGAGATTCTCTTTGTAGAAACAGCTTTGCACTAGCCGCTTTCTCTCTAGAAACACTCTTATTTTCTCTCATGCCTAGAGACAACTACCTAACCACACATACTTCAATAAGATAGCAGGTATCAATCAACATCTTCTTGGTGGACCCAAACTTAGCTAATGAAATGAACCATGAACAAGTTCTGTGTCACCTTTTACTAAGCGATCACTCACATATTCCCCTACATATCACAGTATTAGGCTCCTCTGCCTATTCCCGTTTGCTGTGGTTTGACTCTAGGTATCTATATTTAGATAAATACATTTAGTTTTAGTTATCTATCTAAATACATAGATGGATACTAATGGAGAAGCTGGTTTGATTCAGAGTATTTGAAATGAGGTGCAATCCACCAAAGGCAGGTACACTCTTTCTTGAGGGGAAAAAAATGTAAATAACAAATCTAAATGTAAAATGGGATCTTTGGGGCTTCAGAATTGCCAGGTAGACTTTCTCAACATTCTTATTAAATTGCAAAGATTTTTTTTTTCCCTCAGAACTTGCCAGACTTCATAGTACTGTGGGACTTGGGCCACCTCTACAGAACAGAGATAAAAGTCTGTAGGTTGAAGATGACAGGAAGCTGGAATTGGTTTATATCTTGCAGTATTTAGTGGCTTCATTCCTTTTATCTCTACATAAATACTTGACATGGCCAAAAGAGTAAAGCTTGAAGGCATTTTCCCCAAAATGCAAACAGTATTCTCAATGTTGAATGGCTTGAACATTTGCTCTACAGAAAAGGAAAAATCAGACTTATAGGTATTTTCCTTCAGATATGCATCCAGCAGCCCTTTATAACTGTGTATGAGGTTTTTCTATCTCAAGTAGAAATAGTGAAAGTTACTAAACTCATCAGCTGGCTAGATCTGAAAATGTTGGAAATATTTCTATAATGTCTATTATTACAGCAGTTTTCTTTTGAGCAGATGGCAGGGGAACACACGAAGCCAGGACATTCATGTTTAAAAGAGTATTAAACTCCAGTCTTCAAAGCAAAATTAACACAGAGATGTTTGGAGAATGTGTCCTCTTCTGACATACAGAGTTCAGGGTCTTCAGTGAAAGAAAGAAATTCTTTAACTTCACAAAATGTGAAGCTCCCTTCCACATCATGGAATAATTAAACTGAGCCCAAACCAGGACCAATCACATGACACCACATGAATGCCACAGAATAGCCGCATGATGTCATCTGCATCATTTTCTTCCACATCAGAGTGACTCAGACCGTCATTGTGAAAAAACAAATAAGAGTCATGTTGAATATAAAAACCTGTTGGCTGAAAAGATACTGTTTTGATGGAAACCGAAGCTTTTAGCAAATATTTTATATCCAAATTATCTGCTTTCAGCAGAAAAAGTTACTTGTGAGAAACAGAAAACAAAAAACCCCAACTTTCCAAAATTGTGTTCTGTACAAGATTTTTTTCACTGTGCAGTTTTGCTAGTGTTTGTTATTCATAAACCAAACTACACTCTGCTTACAGACCAAGAAGATTAGAATGTGGCTCATCGGCTGCATAAATCTATTAATGGACATGGGAAAGTACCAATGTCAAGTCATATGTGAACATGGCCTCGTGCCAAAAAAGGCAGCAGTGGGCAAACAGTAAAGTGCTGAATTTCCTCCTGTTTAAAAAATTACACGTGAAAGGAAAGACTTCTCAACTTCTTGCTCCATAGCGTACTGTGGAGATATGTAGATGTAAGCCTTAGAACTTTTGACAGTCTTCTCAGGGAATGTGGGGTTGAACGTTACAGAAAGTGGTCTTGCAAGTAACTTGTACAACTTTCTTCTAACCAAGAATCTTGCTGAAAAATTCTTTTCCAGCTTGCCTTTCCGAAAGCTTTGGTGCTGAAAAGGTTGGCATTATTTTCCAAAATAGAAGGAGCACTCACAGGAGTCTGAGATGAGCTCCAGCTGCTCCAGCTAAGCTACAGAAAGTTGCTGGGAAGATATGGACCTGTTGCATTTCTGCTGATAAAGTGAACATATATGTTATTAAGATGGTGATAGTTTTTAATCATTTCTTTTGCATTGAATTATCTCCAAGCCCCTGATATGAAATAGGATAACAGTGAAATAAACAGCTACCTCCGAAATGCCACAAGTCCAACAGTGGCATTTCCCTTCATTTCCCTTATGAAATGAAGATGCGCCATCTGACTTTGTATTCTTTATTTCCATTTAAGAGAAATTGTTGATTTTGTTGAATGACAATCACTAGCGTGTTCTTAAATAAAAATATGAAAAAGGAAAATTAAGAAATTGAGCTGCAGTTTTCAGGTCTTGAAGCTTCTTCTGATTGCAAAATTTTTATATATAGTCTAAGTGCATAAAAATGACAATTTTTGGCAAGAACCCATCCATTCTTGACCCAGAACCTTGAGATTAGATTTTACACCTATTTAACAGCTGGTCACTTAGCATTGGCCTATTTTATGCAAATAGCCTTCCATTTAAATAACAGTCATTTCCATTTATTAGAGTAATTCAATTTCCTAAGGACAGCCTAATAATACAGCTGCCCCATTATGCCATGGATGAATGTAGTCAAATACGTGTAATTATATTTTAAATATGTTACTGCTATTTAGTATTCAGTCACACTCACAGCATAGTTGGTAGCTCACAGATATGAAGTACAGAGATCCCTGTCTTATCTAGAGAACATACAGTGTAGGTCCCTGTTCTAACACGGACCACTCTATTGCTGCATTTTGTAACACTCATGTAGGTAAAATTACTAGACCTTTAATGATGAAAAGTTTAATTGACAATCATTTTACACACATACCTATAGGTAGTTCAGCAGAGGTCAACTACTGTGGTAATTACACAGTATTTTAGAGAGTCCTTCTTCCATCTAAATGCTGAGCCTGGTTTTGCCATGGCTGTAATGCCACAAAAGAGGGGTGCATTCAGAAGGCCTCAACTACTCTTTTCAGTAGGTGAAAAATATCCTAAAGGTCTTTCATAACTAAGCCAGTTCCTGTTGAAACCAGTAGGAAAGGGCTATAGAGAGAACCAGTCTCTGTGCCGGAACAGACAGCACCGACCAGACTCAAGAAGGGTAGCAGCTGAGCAGAGAAAAAAAAAAAAAAAAAAAAAAAAAAAAAAAAAAAAAAAGGAAGAAAGGATAGAGGTTTTGTAAGACAGATTCAAAAAGAAACAGGTCATGAGTATCAATGCATTCACTGTCCCAGAATTTCTAGCTTCAGTTAAGGACACAAGTTCCCACTCTGGTGTCAAATGACACCAAAGTTCTCCCTTTTCTCTCACTCCCCTGAAAATAAAGTGTCCTTGATAAAATGTGCCCAACTTTCCATCCATCCATCTTAAGTTCTCCTCACTGTACATTCTGATAGCCTTGCAATAACTTCCTGGGCCACTGCTCAGGGAAGCGGCGGATAACACGTATGCTCCTGCCATGGCCACAACACCTCACAAATGAGTACCCCAAGTGCAATCCTGGGGATGGACACTCTCGCAGCATGGCTTCCTGGCCAAGCCTTGGGTGTAACCCATCCCTGTGTCCCTGCCTGATGATGGCTGCCCTGGGCTGCCCCACTCCCTCACTGGGGTGGAGGGATGGGACCTGCTGGTGGCCTCATGGTGAGCTCTTGGCTCCTCGCCTTCGGGAAGTGCTGGCCTGCGCTGCACCCCAACAAAAGCCACATTTGTGCTGCTCTGTATGGTGGCACATGCTTCTCCAAGCTGCTACAAACAACTTAATCACATCTTTCCATGGCTCAAATACAGTAGGCTAATGTGGTCAAGCTATGCTTAGACTGCCTCTCTCATCTGAATATATGTTAATATTTATTTAATAATCATGGGTGATGAAAGGTAAAGTAAGCAAAGGAGGTAAATTTTGATCAGTTCTATGACAATTTGTATCATCTGAGACCTTCCTCAAGAGGTTTATCCTTAATCTGAATTTGTTGTAGGCTCCTTGAAGCTTGTGACTTCCTCCTCCACCAACCCTCTGTCCAAGATGCAGTAAGAGAATTTTCATTCTCCTGTTGACTTCATCCTTTTGAAGGAGCCATATTCCTTCCTTTATTCCTTCTTCTTTGGTGCCTAGATAAAAAAATTTTCAATGATCAAAAGCAATGTTGTCTTCTGCTTGGTAACTTAGAGATGTTGGGTGATATGTACACTCTAAGAGCTTGTTGGCTTAATGATGCCTATGTGGATTCTAAATCAGGAGAATCATGTGAGTTTTCAAGTATTTTAATAAAAATCACCATAACAATGCACTGTTTGGAGAAGGCAGCTAACAGTTATTTGGCTGTATGTGTTAAACACAGCAAGTAGTAATATTTTAAATATTTTATGATGATGATGGGTGTTGTTCTTCATAAGTCAAGAGAATCTTTTCTAAAAATTATTATCTGCATCCTGGGCTAGTCACTTTCCAAACTTGTGTACAATCCCAAATTCAAAGCACTTATAGTCAAAGACAAGCAACATTAAATGAGAGGGAAAAGGATGAAACTGCAGCTATCCTCAATTGACTTCTCCCTGAAAATTATGAATTAATTATTTTCATAAGACATTTAATTTGACACCAGCTTTAGAAGGGATGTGCAAAAGGCAGCAGTTTCTTATATAGCTTTTCTCAAGAAGGATATGATCTTGTCAGGCACAAGAGAAGCATGAATATAGCACTCCTCAACAAATTTGTTTTCATTGGAGAGTACTGATGATGTAGTAGAGGTAAAAGTACATATGACAAAAGTGAAACTGTGGAAGAAACTCGAATAGAAACAATGTAATTTAGCAAGAAGGAATGAGACAGTAAAAAGATTGAAAGGGTGTGATGGGCTTTACAGATGATCTGGAGAGGTACACAGTCTGGGCATAGTAAAGCTGGAGATAGGAGGACTACCAAAATGGGTGATGAAAACCAAGATCAGTAGTTGTAGGAGATGAGTCAGAAATAAATTAACAATATAAAAATGGTAGTGGATGCAGTGCAGAGGGGAAACCCTTTAGGGACAGATAGAAAGCCCCTGGCGTTTTCACAGTGTGAAAAACAACAAATTGAAACAGATGCTGTAGAATTAAGCAGAGAGGTCAGCAGAAAATTAGAAGAATGTTTCACCAAACCCTGCAAAAGACATTATTTTCAAAGGAAAGATTGAATTGAAAGTGTAAGTGGCATAAAGGAAATAAAGGAGAGAAAAGAGTGGAAGACATTCCAAGCAATTCCAAGATTTGGCTAGCTGAGAGAAGTTTCAGGAAAGTGTTTGAGACAGAACACTGACTAGAAGTGACTCAATGTGTAGTTACAGAAATGAATTAAATACTTCTCTTTGCAGAGCCAATGAATTTAGATTTCTAAAGAGATGGAGCAGTGGAAATTACCGAAGGGAGACATGCCTGCATGTTACAACTTGAGGTATTGTGTATAGACACATACTATGTGGCTCACAGCATCTATATACTGCTTAATCAGATTGAACTGCTTTTTTATAGTATATGTTTCTATGGAAAACAACATCGCATATTTAACTTAAAATCATTTACCTGTAGGAAAAATTATCTGTGAATGCATGTCACTTCACCTTGTAAATGCATGCTACCTCACACTTCTCTGTGTAATTTCTATGTTTACTTACGTATCATAGTCTTGTTCATTACAAAAAAAAAATCATCACCAAGATGCTGCCTGCATGACAAAAATTAATGTGCAGTGTGATAAAGAGAGATTTATCTATGCTCCTTACACCTGCTCATACGTTTGAACTATTTCATGAACGCTAGCTCCATAAGGAAATGTTGCAGTTGAGTAAATAACTCCTTCCTCTCCCAATCCATCATTAGCAGGAAGGTAAGTCCCAATGACTCCAGCAGAAAACATAGCTAGACATAGCCAAATATTTTTTAAGATCCCGCCAGTCTAAGAATTCAAAAATCATGTGACACTAGTTTACCAAATGGAGAGGCACAACAGACCTAAAAAAATTTGCACAGGCTGCTAAATCAAATTTACACTGATCCTCAGTTTTACACCTTCCTCAGTTCAGACCATGTTCTCACACTCCTACCGCACAGCTGAGCTGGCCAGGTTCCTGCATCATCATCATCACCATCCTCATCGTTTTGAGCTGGTTTAACTTCCCCAAGCCTCCTTACCACAGATCCAAGTGAACACTGATAGTGATACAAAACACGCAACTCTGTGCAGCGTGAGGAAAAAAGGACTATAGCAGCTCTGACTTAGATCAGCTCACTCTGTGTTGGAGCTCCTTCGATAGGAACAGACCAACAAGGAGACAGAGGTACCACCATCCTCGTAACCAAACCACCTGACACCATTTGCTAGCTTCAGATGTCATTCTTCATGGTCCAGCAGGGACATCATAATGCATTAATCTTGTGCAAGCTTAGAATGAACTACTGTTTTAAAATTTAAATAACATTTTGGAGCTTACATCCTACTATTAGAAAAAAGGATTGTGAGATGTGGCTTTCTTATCTTCCCCAAAACTTTAATTGATTTTATTGAAATGGTGGATTGTACCTTGAGCACTCTAGCTGCAACCTTTAGAGTTTTTTCTTGAGAGAAGAAAATTGGTTAATATACTGTACTTACAGGACTGTAAAGCATTTGGCTTATTTCCACATTCTGAGCTACCACATTCTTGCTGATTTCTTGAAGTGAGGGTGGATAGTATTAAATACAATAACTTAAATGGTATTTAATTCTTGTTTATTTTAAAAATTATTAATTAGTTATTAGCTATAGCTGCTATAAATATATTCTGCATTCCTCTTCAGTTATAAAGGAGGAATGCCTATCTAATCAAAGTATTTCTAATATGGGCTAGCCAGTACCTAAGTCTTAAGTACAATTTTCAATGATCTGGAAGAAAATACAAAAAGATTGCTGGTAAAACTTGAAGAGCGTGCAAAAATTGGTGGAGTGGCAAGTAATAAGGCAAATGTTCTATAGAATGATCTGTCTCAATTGGTTAGGTGCTTCATTTGAACAAGATAAATTTTAATAAGGACAAATGCAAAGTCATAAATCTAGGCATAGGGAATGCATGTCATATTTATAAGATGGGACACTGAAAAAAGTGATTCCGAAACTGTAGGCAGGTAAGAAACTGTCTGTGAACTCCCAGTGCAAAGCTGTTGCTAAATGAGCTAATTTGATCTTTGAAAAAGTAAAGAAATATTGAAAGGAAGTAGATGCTTTTCATTATTTCCCTATTCAAAAACTGATGTCACCAATGCTAGAACATGATGTTTAGTCTGGTATTTGCATTTTTTAAAACATATTAAAAAATGGAAAATATTCAGAAGCATACTTTGACACCTGAAAAATCTGCCTTAAGGCCAGAGAAGTTCAATATACTTAGTTTAATGAAGGGAATGCTAGAAGATTATTTGCTCATATTGAGAGAAGCTAGAGTAAACCAGCAGAAAGTGTGGAAGGCAATAAGCTTAAAGTCTCAGCTGTTTGGAAGAACACATATACGTTATGTATACAGAATTCATACATATAGATAGCAATCAAACTATTTAACAGTTTTTAGTTATGTACCTGCAGAACGTGTTTTCCCTTTCTGTTAATACTGCTCAATATGAAGAGTATCATTGCTCTTAAACTAAGAGTTTGGCAGTGTTAATTTCGAAGAAATCAGGAAAACAGACAATATCAGAGTTAAGGAAGGGATGTTGCCTTATCACTACTCTGTTTCGGGCCAGGCAGAAAAAAAAACTTAGTCACCAGCTGAAAACATTATGTATTTTCTTATACCACTCCTTCAAAAAGAAGGAACAAAGGAATCTGGATTAGCTGGTCAAAGAAGGATTAAGATCAATTCAGATCTGAAAAGAGGATGAAACAGTATATGGAGACACATAAATGGGGCTCAGAGGTTGGGGGGAGGGTGTTTTGGGGTTGTTGTTTGGATTTTTTAAAAAAAGAAACCAAAACCACAGTATTGGAAATAAAGAAAAATCCAGAGAAAGTTGAAAGGACAATTCCTTTAGAACCACCTCATCAAATGCAGACAATATCTCTAAAGACATCAACAAAAATTGAATTGCTTGCTTGCAAACCAAGAACACTTACAGTGCTACTTCCAACAAAGACTCAGTAAACCTTGTGTGTCAACTATCAACTTCTAATTTCCCTATTTACAGCGAAGGAAAAAAATCTTCTGTAAAAACGGAAGAAGGTTTGTGAAATAAATCACAATCTGTATGTGCCTACTTGGAAAGATTTCAAATAGTAATTGGCTTTTTAAACAGACACAGAGAGGTGTAGCAAAACCCAACATGTAGAATTAAAATGAAGTGCACTTGTTTACATTGAAGGTAGCCATTGTAAAATAAAACTCACTGAGAGATGTTAGATTTTCCATAATCTGAAATCTTTCAGTCAAGATTGGATGTTAATCTAAAAGACGTATTTGAAAAAGTCATGGCATCATGCAAGAATTCCTCAGCCGTGTTATGCAGGAAGCCAGTCTAGATTATGTTTCCAGCTTTGAATTCATTGGACCTATGGAAAATAGAGGGATTCCTAATCCCACTGCAACAGAAAAGATAAATTACACCAGAGAAATATAAATTGCAGCATATACAGACTGACCATATACTAAATGAATCCTCATCTGCTCGAGATGGGTAGGTGACCCAGCATTTTCCAGCTTTCTTGAAAATGTATTTTATAAGAGGAATGGAGGGGAAGGAAGACTCAAAAGCATAAGAGTGGCATCAGAAATTAAAATGAACATCCATATGTTTTCATATTTCTTCAGACTGTATCTAGTAACTCTAAGGACACTCATAATTAAGCAAGGATATAGCATTTCATTTTCAAAGTACTGTACACACATTTACTAATCACCTAGAAATACTTTAATTTGTTAGGTGTTGAGCATCAGCTTCATTTTTAAAGGTTTAAATATTGTTTCTTTTAACCCTGAAGTATTCTGGTGATCTTTCTAAATATATTTTTAGTTTTGTAACTTTAAAAGATTCTCTGTTATAGAGAACAGTATGAAATATTAAACTGCAGTAATGTATTTGAGATTATGCTGATTTTATTTTGTCAAATACATGTTATTGTTTATTGCAATAAATAATAATAACAATGTAGATAACTTCTGCAGGGAAAGAAAAAATATACAGAGAAGAAATCTGTAATTATGCAAAAAATGAAATGCAATGTTTTCATGACAGCAGGTTCCATGATAAATAGCCAGTAGGAGGCAAATTGGAGGGAAACAAAGGAGCTGAGACAAAAATTATCAAATTCTTCAGATGTACGACACAATCATTTTCTTCCTGAATATGGACTACCATCTTTGAAAATAAGGCTTGATCAACATCCCTGTGCCTGAATTTAAAGCTTCATGGGTTTTTTTTCTCAAAAAATCATCTTAGAATTACAGCACAGGTGAAAATAATTTTTCAAAGTGTGAAGGGGAATGTAGAAAGAAAGTTCACCTTCAACCTTCACATTGTGGCAATTCCAGCCAAAACACTACATTATGTGACCATAAATTCTGCAGAGCCTTTACTTCTCTCTTTTCCCAAAGATGTCCAGAAATATAACCCGTTCTCTTATCCTCCTATCTGACAAAAAAAAGTAATTCTATTTTTTTCTTAAGACATCAATTTTTACCTCTTTCCTGATGATTTATAAGGTTGCAGTTTTCCTTTTATTCTGTCAAACAGACTTCTGTATTCTCATTGCAGCTGACCTCTGAATGCACCATAGGAAGCAGAAAAGTTTGATACCTTCACTGCAGGGTAACTTCTTGTTATTGAAACAATGACTAGTTGAGCAGCAGGAGACTCTGTGAGAAACCTCTTAATTCTAATCATTGAAAAGACTTCTTCTTCATCAAAATGACCCTGGAGTTCCTGATCTGATTCTTGAAAATGACAATGTTGAAGTAGCCGTGTTCAGTCAAAGGAGGATTTTACTATGAGTAGATGCAGTAAGCAGGGCCTTATTTTTCTGGGATGTCTCTGAGAAAGAAATCTGCAATTCTTTACAAATTCACCACATTGTTTTTACCTCCAAACTATTGTTTTAACCCCGATTAGACTCACTCTAACTTTGCTCCCTACTGCATTCCTACCAGTTATTAAATAGCAAGGAATAACCTTGGACTGCTGTCATTAAAGATAATGGTTCTCACAATATGTTTGGAACTTAGCTGGTGGGAAGGTACACAACATGTAGGATGAAAGCAAAAGAAGACTTCTGGGGAGACTCTCATTTAATTTCCCTTTCTCCCTCCATTCCTGTTCGTAAAAATCGCTTTTATTCATACACATACACACACACAAAGATGTCTTAACTTCACAAGGACAATTAATAAAATGATAGAATGGGAAAACCAAAGAGCTTTTGTACATAGTTATCTGTGAAGGGTGCACTCTATCCACAACTGACAAGACAAGAAAAAAAATTGCAGCAGGGTAGATATAAGTTAATTATGAGGAAAAACAATGTAATAGATAGGAAATGCCATAATGGATTGTTATGGGAATCTGCTGAGCACCACTGTTAGAGGTTTGGGGAGCATATACAGGATGGTATTGCTACAGCTGATCCTGCTTTTGGGTGGACAATGAGATATATATATATATACAACTGTCTTTGTAATTAATAAGTGGATGATGAATTTGAGAAAAAGAAGGTCATCTCATATCTGATTTACCTGGCACATTCCAGAAAAAAATATTTTTTTAAAAAAGTATTTAATTTTTAGGTAAATAAACTAACTCCTTTATAAAATGTTGTTTAATGGAACATTTTGATCTTTTTTAATGATGATACTTGAGTATCCATATCAGCAGCTCATGAGTATATGTGCAGGGCTTTCAGATTTGGGAGTCATTTTGTAGATCACCTTAAGAAGCTTTATCAATACCACAGATCAGCTGCTTGGAGGTTGAGTAATACTGCACCAAAAGTCCTCCTGAGGGTCTTTTCATCTGTATTCTTCTATGGCTTTATTTAAAAATAAAATTATATAAAATAATTTTTTAAAAGACTGCTTGGAAACCTTATGACCTGAAACTCTTGGCAGGCAAAATCTCATTTGCCATTACCAGTCCTTTTTAAGATAAGATTGTGTTACCAATAGATGGTATGAGACTGAAAAGATCTGTCTTAACACAGGACTACGAGGTAGCCTTTCTGGAGTTCTGTCCCAGCTCTGGCACTTCTTTCAGGTGGGTCCTCAAGGCTCACTTTGAAGCCAGGGGAATATCTATAAAAGCTTCTACATCTAAATAAGTAAATGGTGGTCCGGGACCAAGCCCCAGCTTTGAGGCCAAGGGACGCTGATTTGTCTTAGAGAAAGTTGTTTGAAGTGGTACAAACCACAGTGAGCAAGAGTCCAGTGTCTGAACTGGACTGCTCTTCTTTTATTTGACAGTATGGACAAACACAGGCTAAGGGGAATGCCCAGGAATGTGAATGTGTCCAGTCTGTTCCATTTGACCTCAAGGACCAGAGAACAGATCCTGGCCTTCCTTTTATTTAGTAGTACAGAAACAGTCAGAGGTGCAAAGAAATACACCCAAATGTGGCAGGTGTTTCTCTCGTAAGGCCAAGATGAAAGGCACTAATAGGACAAAAGCAGCTCCTGTGAGAAGACCAGCATGAGTCAGTGGCAGTAGATGGGCTGCGCATCTTGCAAACTGAACCCTTCTTCCTTTGAAGCTCCTTGGGTGATTGGCTCAGGTGGAGCTCAATGGCAAGGCCTGGAATTTGGCCAACCCTAAAAAAGAGGATCCAGGCAGGGAGAATCCCTGGCTATTCATACGGCAGACAAGCTCGACATTTAAGCTTAATGACAAAAGTACTCTATCTTGTTTTCATCATCTATAGAATGGTGCTACGGACACCACCACAAACCCTGGAGCTGTTAAAAAGCATTCTATAGCTGTTCTAATGTTAACAATAGTCCTGAACATCATCCACAGCCCTCCTGACTTTTCTTGGGTCCACGCTGGCTTTTTCATGCTTTTCCTAATATTTACAAAATCAATTTATTACCATTTACAAAAGGTTTTGCTAATTGGTATATTTAAGCAACTCATGTTTTTAATAGAGAAGTTTCTCTTAGTTGTTCCTCCAAGATACCAGTGCTCAGCTTTTTGGTTTGTTTCAGTTGGTTTGTTTGTTTGTCTGTTTTAATGGGGGAGCAGAGACAAGAATACTCTGTGGCAGAAAAACACAACAATGACATCATGGGAATGCTACTTTCTGCAAAGTTGCAGATCAATCCCAAAATGGTATTAGCTCTAGCAGTCACTTGGGAAATAAAAGTATCAGGTTGACTTATAACTGCAAATGTTAAAGGCTAAGAAAAAAGAGGAAAGTATAGGGTCAGCTGCAAATATCAGAACCTGCTGCAGAAAGAAAAGCAGCATGAAAATACTGCATATCAAAAAAAAATTGCTGGTGAATATTAAATACTGTGCAGGTCAGCTGGATCAAGTGGCTCCTGTCCAAAAATAAAAATTAACAGGTAAGAGAAGTTTCTCTTTCATTGCCAAAAATTTGTCTGCCTTTCGTCATTTATGGGATATGACTAGCAATAAGTGAAGAGATACATTTACGTCTAGAAAGAGCTATAACTTCCACAGGAATAACTGAAACTCTCTCATTCTGTCTATAGCACTGATAGCACAGGTAGTAACACAGATTCAAGTACTGAATTGTCAGTTGAAGGAACATGCCATAGGATATTAACCTTTTTTTTTTTGCTCACTGACTATTTATCCTTAGGGGAGATCTAGGCCTTCAAAATCCTCTGTCACTTCTTCTTTGGCTGTATCTGGGAATTTAGGAATCTCTGTGTACCTCCTGCTATCTCAACAGTGGAATTAATCTACTTTTCTGTTTAGCTTCCAAGTGCTGAGGCACAGTTATCTACAGTCATTGGTCCCCAACTCTCCCTAGCATAAACAACTGTTCAAAAATGAGTACCAGGCTGTAAACATCATATTTTGAGGGTTTTTTTTTTTCTAATCTAAAGGTACATGTATGTATGGAAAAGAAAATACAAGACAACAAGCATTATTGCAGGAAACATCACAACAGAATGGGTACCACACCACAGATATACCTGAGATAGAATGGTGTTAGCAACAAGACACACAGCCAGGAAAACCATGAGAGAAATATAATATCAAATATAGTAGATATGGCTGACAAAGGCAGGAAAAGGCAAAGTAAAGGTACTCCGAAGCAAAAATAAAGCCATGAGAGATTTTAGTAGCAGCTCTGAGCACCTGTAGTTTAACTTTTTAAAACAGAACTTCTGAAGCTTTCCTAAGGGTGTTTTGAAATGAAAATCATCACTATTTGCAGATGTGTACACTTGTTTCCATTTGAAAATGTATACATGGTTTATATCTATGCCATAAGGATATGCAGAGTAGTCTTTCATAAAGAAAAAACAAGTTCAAGAGGTAACATAAAAGACCTAAATTTAAGTTTTTCCAGAAACAATATGCACATTCAGAACTTTATGATACTGTGGTGGGTTGACCCTAGCTGGAGGCCAGGTGCCCACCAAAGCTGCTCTATCACTACCCTCGTCAGCTGGACAGGGCAGAGAAAATATAACAAAAGGCTCGTTGGTCACGATAAGGACAGGTAGATCATTCACCCATCACTGTCACAAGCAAAACAGACTTGACTTGGGGAAATTAGTTTAATTTATTATCAATCAAATCAGAGATGGGTAATGAAAAATAAACCCAATTCTTAAAACACATCCACCCACCCTTCCCTTCTTCCCAGACTTAACTTTACTCCCGAATTCTCTACCTTCCCTACCTCAGCAGCACAGGGGGACAGGGAATGGGGGTTGTGGTCAGTTCATCACACGTTGTCTCTGCAGCTCCTTCCTCCTCAGGGGGAGAACTCCTCACACTCTTCCCCTGCTCCAGCATGGCATCCATCCCATGGGAGACAATTCTCCACCAACTTCTCCAATGTGGTTCCTTCCCATGGGCTGCAGTTCTTCACAAACTGCTCCAGTGTGGGTCCCCCATGGGGTCACAAATCCTGTCAGCAAACCTGCTCCAGCGTGAGCTCCTCACTCCGCTGGTCCACAGGTCCTGCCAGGAGCCTGCTCCAGCGTGGGCTTCCCACAGGGTGACACTCTCCTTCAGGCATCCACCCACTCTGGCATGAGGTCCTCCACAGGCTGCAGGTGGGTATCTATTCCACTGTTAACCTCCATAGGCTATAGGGAGACAGCCTGCCTCACCTTGGCCTTCTCCATGGGCTGCAGGGGAATCTCTGCTCCGCAACCTGGAACCCCTCTTCCCCTTCCTTCTTCACTGACCTTGGTGTCTGCAGTTGTTTCTCTCACGCATTCTCACTCCTTTCTCTCACTGCAATTGCCATTGCACAGCAACTTTTTCCCTTTCTTAACTATGCTATTAGAGAGGCACTACCACCATCAGTGATGGGCTTGGCCTTGGCCAGTGGTGGGTCTGTAATGCCAGCCAGCTGGCATTGGATCTGTTGGACACAGGGGAAATTTCTAGCAGCTTCTCACAGAAGCCACTCCAGTAGCCCCCCCTGCTACCAAAACCTTGCCACGCAAACCCAGTGCACATTGGGACTTTAGAGGTGCAGCATAATCTGCTTTTCAGAACCCCAATATTGAGATACTGCAGTTTTGCTCCATTTTTTTTTTAATTCAAAGCCTCTGTTTATCTAAATACTCTAACAAATTAAAGTTTTAAGAAATGTGAACTTGAGATTTATAGATCAGTTCAACAAATATTTAAAGTAATATTACTTTCACCACTCTGAACAGTATCAGATAGCACATCTTATTAACATAGAAATCCCCCACAATGACAGTCATCTAGCTACTTTAAATCTCCACACAGGAGACCTACTAAGCATTTTATTAAAGGAAGCATAAATCTTTAACTATAAATGGTTTGTTTAGCACAGCCAGGGATGTGTAGGTATCTTAAAATCTAATTGTCAAACAATGTGTAAAGGAGACTCTGCCAGTCTAGCTCTTTTTGATCAACCCAGTGCCTTCAGTAACCATTCTACACACACTGCAGAACCTGTCCTACCACACAACATGGAACCTCACATTTCCTTTTATTATCATCTCTCTGGAATTCAAAATGTCTCTATGAAATCACAATTGCTATTGACTTATTCTGAAGCAACCTGCATTGTTTGCTCAGCTCTTCCTCTAGCCCAACACCATTTAAAGACATCATTGTTCTGAGGTGTACTTTCAAGTACCAAATGAAGTAAAGCCCATAAACTCCTCTCCTGCAAATTTAGCTCAACCTGTCATTTTTCTCCACACCTTGTATCAAAAGTTTTAAAAAATAAAACCAGTAACTGCAGCAACAGATGATTAAGACATCAGAAAAGTTACCTCTGGAGATCATTTCTGTTAAAGTGGAACACTGAAGCAGCACAAAGACCTCCATCTAGTTCTGGAAAGGAGAGAGACAAAGGATTAAAAATGTTTATTTTCCCACCCTTCTGTTTCAGTTTTAATCATTGTGAACTTTTCATTTAGAATTATTCAGAAACAATTTCACTTACGAAGATCTTTCCATTTAACCTCTCAAAGCCAAATGTCATTAAAATTTGAAAAACTGTATCTTCAAAGCACTGTACTAATTTTTCAAACTAAACCTAGAAACCTACATCCCTAAAAAGTAAAAGCCTAAAGTTTCAACTTTTAAATCACCAGTTGGCAAGAGAGCATATATATGCAGAACATTTAAAAATATTAACATTTCTATGACAAATTAATACTGAAATATACTGACAGATCACATTAACCTGTTATACAATCTTGTTTATGTGACATCAGCAAGGTATGGCCATACTTGCTTATGACATCATCAGAACACATCACTGAAATCAGCACCTCCTGGAATAAGTCCTGGGAGATTCAAGTTAGAAGTCAAGCAGAGCTTCCTAATCACTAGATTTCTTTTTAAAAGCTACTTGGATTAATAAAAGAACAATTACTTTCACTCTCAATCTTCTTCTAAATTGTTGTAATCTTGGATAAATTGAGTTTAATGAGATCACCTTATGCTAAATTGATTTTTCTATTCTACAGAGCAAAGTGCTTTTCAGTTCAGAACTCAGAAACACATGCAGTGAAGTTATCATGATCAAAATATTACTTGCAGTATATGAAATGTGAAGACATGCACAGTATATTGCTTTGCTATGAAATTCTAATATAAATGTGGGTAATTTCTATATTCAGATTCCTAAAACGAATGTTTCATTTCTTGCAATAAATTAAGTTTTTTCCCTTTTCGGTGGAGGATTTTTCAAAACCAGATACATTGCTTTTGGAAATCACATATATCCTCATAAGACAGATAAAGTCATCTTATGTTGAATTGAAGTCAGGACCTACCAAATCTAATACATCTTTTGAATCAAATATATGATCTACTAAATCTTATCACTATTATGTATATTGAAAGCTAAACTGATGAATCACTGGATAAATTAGATAGCAAATGCGTGACAATATAGTATTTATTAAAATGGATCAGTGATTCGTTTCAGTTCCCAGAACTTAATATATCAACTTTTGAAGAATTATTTAAAATTGCAGAGATGATGTAGAAAGGCAAAAGACACAGGTAAAAACAGACTAGGGAAAAAAATGGTCCATGAATTCATTCCAATCTACACACCTGCCATCTTTTTAGACCTTTTTAATTGAGAGGACAGACAAATAGATGTTGAAATGAAAGACAGCAACATGATAAAACCTAGTAATATTACCAGGCATTGCATTTCTGATGGTTTACCTTAGCCATTAAAAAGAAAGCGTTTAAAAATATTTATATGGATAATATTCCTAACACTATTTTCTGTGTATTTGGAGGCCAGATTGTCTCTAATTACAGGTTGAGGTAGGGCTGGTGCATCAAGTGCATTAGAGACAATCCCAGGAGTTAGTCTTTTCTGCTCTCACCCTTAAGCAAAAAATAAGTTTCTGAAGATCTGAAGATGTCCTTTTTCCCTGCATAACCTGTCTCCCAACTTTAATCTACAAGTACAAGAAGCAGGAACAATTTTGTCTGGTCTGGCTGATAATCAGGGACAGGACATATTTTTTCACAAAGACCTAACTCCCTTGCTGAATTAAAAAAGGACATAATATAAGTCTGCAGCTATACACTGAAGCTGGCCAATCAGCCCTCCTGTCCTGCACAAGGGAGCCTTACTTGCTCTGCTGAACACTTTCTGAAAGTAAGGATAGTCGTATCTTAGCCAGCCACAACAGAAGTCCGAGGTCTTTAAAAAGGCCTGCCTCTTTTCCTCTACTTTGTCACCTCCTACATTTCCAGTATCTTAACAAATAATTAGGCATAATTAATTTTACTGAGAGTTTTCACAAGGCTAACAAGAAGTATTTAAAAATGGAAGAATATATATATGTATATGTAAGTTTTCTCTGCACAAATCTTCCCTCATACAAAATAGCATAGTGCACCTTTAGTGTCATGTTGCAGTATTTCTAACTTGGCAGTCATGTCTTTGTCTACCCATCTTCCACTGAACTGATGTATTGGTCCAACGAGCCTCACTTGTCAGAGGAAACAGAGTACCAACACCCACCCGATTTCATCCTTACATGCAAAAGGGATTCGACCACATCAGGTCTGGCTCCCTTGACCCCCTCAGAGTCCTGCAACGCTGCCCCATGAGGCTCCACATGCCTGCGGGAAGTGTTATAACTAATTGAGGCACGTAGGCTCCCTGGAAGAGCATCAGCACAGTTGGGAGCTGCCCAACCCTGTCCCATGGCCAAGCCCAGCCCACCAGCAGCCTAAAACCTAGTGAGCTATCCCCCGAGGCTGCTCCCCCAAGGCTGCTCATGTTAGTAGGAAAGAATAAATAGATATAAAACCAAAACAAAACAGAAAAAACAACAAACAAAAAAACAAAAAAAAAACAAACACTTGGAAACAGGAGTAAATAGGCTTCCATGGCCTGGTACAGCAGGTGACTTTGGCAAGCGTGAGACTAAGGTCAGCAGATTCTCAGCACACTCGGTAACGGCACAAGCTGTGAAGGTGCTGTGGTGGATGGATGAGTTTTTTGCTCAGAATGGGACAGAGCAAACTCCTTAGACTGCAGAAAGCCCAGGCAGGTAAGGCCAGATGGTTCTGGAGCTGCTACAAAGAAAACATATTAGCATGCCACCACTCACAACGGGTCACCAGAGCTAACACCAAGGCCCTGCCCGTGCCCAGGGTGGAAACCTGAGGATTCACTCTGGTGCTGTGACGTGGTTTAGGCCCAGCCGAGCACCACGCGGCCGCTCGCTCACCCCTCCCCGGCGGGGGGGGGAGGAGACCGGACAAACAAAGGCAAAAGCCTCGTGGGTTGCGGTAAGGACAGTTTACTGGGACAGCAAGGGAGAGGGAAACAAACAACAACAGTGCTGGTAACAGAGATACACAGTAGGTGATAATGGAAAGCAATTTACCGATCCAAACGACCGACCGCACCCTCAGCCTGTCCCGGAGCCGCGCCGAAACCGCCGAACCCGCCCCTCCCCGACCAGCCCCCTGTTATGGTGAGCATGGCGTCACATGGTATGGAATAGCCCCCGGCCAGCCTGGCTCACCTGGCCTGGCTCCTTGGGAAATTAACTCTATCCCAGCCAGAGCCAGGGCATGCTGCTCACAAAGACAGTAAAAATCTAGTCACTCTGATGTTTCCAGGTGTAAGTGAAGGAGTAAAACGTAACAGGTCAGCTGTATAAAAGGGTATTTCTTTGCATCAAGGTCATTTTATGCTCAGAAGAATCACAATGGCTGGCTTCTCAGCTAAGCCATCAGGGCACACCAGAGTACATCTTTAGGTACCCAAATTCGAAAGAAATGGCTAGTATATTTATGCTAATTAACTTTGAATATTGTCTGTATGGAAAGACAAAGGGAATATTCATATGCTTACCTATTGGGATGTGATAGAGAGCCTTGCGACACTAAACTGATTTAATATTCCATTCTGGGTTCTCATATGTGTCTATATAAAAACTTCTGCTCCTAAAATTTGTCAGCGGACTCTCCTACAGATTATAGCATTATAAATAGGTGATAAGGCAGAACAAGAACTACCTCAATGGTTTCAACATCTCCAAAATGTGGTATTTAATTTTTTCTAAACTAAAGCACCAAGAATACTGTGGAAGAACACTGACAGATAACAGATAGGGCCAGTTATTCCACCCAAT
>VXBL01002908.1:448900-501956 GCA_013400195.1 Aramus guarauna | reverse complement strand
TTTTTTTTTTTTTTGTGGCTTCCATACATTTTTGAATTTATCTTCCTCATTTTTCACAATTTCTGTGTTATCTCTTAGAATAAAGCCATTTCTATTACAAAACATTCATTCTCATGCTGCTGGATTCTCATTAGTTTTCCCAGTCTCTGAGTATTTTTTGTGGTTCAGATGCCCTAAGAGATTTTGTTCTGTTTTGCAGCTCTTGAAGTCCAGCTCAGGATTTAAGAAGCTAATATGTATCATAAAAGGTAGTTATTTTGAAATTACTCTCAGTGTAGTTTATACCTTTTCCCACAAGTTTATTGTTCAATCTATCTCACAAAATAATAGCAAGATGATACTCTCTAAATGGATGTGTACCGCAACAGCAAAATGAGAAAATGGGAACACTTAGGCCAACATAATTATAGTCATCAGTATCTGTCCTTCAAAAATTACTGCTTGAATAAATACTCGCATGATAAGAGGTCAGCATTGCTGGCATCTTAATTGTGACACATTCCACAGTTTTCTTAATCGCTCTTGCCTATTTGCCAAGTTCCGTCATTTCTCCAGGAGTAAAGTGGTACTGCTGGCATGGGACAGCCAGCAATCAGAGTTTGCCACCTTGTTTTAAATGGAGGTTGATAAAATGAACACAACAGACTGCAATGGCAGTATGTGTGATGCAGTACAAAAGCCAAAGGGGAGGCTTGACAGCAATATTGTTGAAAACTTTTGAAAATTAGAGAATAGAAAAGCAACCTATCATGAAATAATATTCAAAGCTGAAGATGTTTCAACTTATTGATCAATTCAATTGCTTTAATACGAATTGGTATTTGGAAAGACCTGCAGGATGTATAATTTAAGTAATTTTTTTAAATTCTAATCTGATTTTTGTGGTTATAATACATATATATATACATTCATATGTACATACATATATAAAATATATATATTAAAATATATGTAATCTTTATCTCCCTCCCTGCTTAGAATTTACTTGTGCCTTTCTCACTCAAATTCTACAAAAACATGCTTACACATTTACCTAATTTAATGTCCTCCTCAACATTTCTGAATCTTTGTAAAATGATATTCCTTCTGTACCACTTTTGGTTTATGGCTCCTACTTTCTTCTATAATTTGCTAATAATATCCACTGTTTTGGGTTGTTTGGGTTTTGGTTTGTTTGTTTCTTTGTTTGGTTGTTTTTTTTAATGTGGCAGTTAATCTGAAATGCATTCTGATTTCTGACAGCCGAGGAAAAATTCCTATTTGCCTTGTAAAGAAATTGAACACCTACTTCAAAATATGCAGCATATAACATGTTTCATGATCCCACTCTTAACATAATGTTGGGATGTGTCAGTCTATCGTTCTGAAGAACTTGTGTTTTTCACAGTCATTTGTTTGTAAAACTTTTTAACATTCCTTAGCAGTCTATGTCACATTTTCAGAAGTCAATTATGAGTTTTGGAGCCTAATTCTATTTGCTTTCAATGGATGTTAGGCTTCTTTATTCCCTTTAAAATTAGGACATTGGATACTTTTGAAAATTTTACTCCAATGTGACCATTCTTGTTATATTTACTGCCTGATAATTAAGGTGATTAGAATATCTCCTATACTATCATTAGCATGCATTTGACATACTCAACTAATTTTTGGATATTGGACTACTTTATATTTCTGAATTAACATCCACATCATCAAAAGTAGCATCTTCTGGGTAAAAGCTAACAGCAATCTTTGAGGTACAGCAAACTGAAAATACAGTTCCTGTTCACTGCATAGTACAATTCACAATGCTCAATGAACAATGTAGTGACAAACTTGTAAGAGTGACAAGACAGTAGTCTGTGTGTTACGAGGTTTTTTACTTTCTTTTATACTAGGTTAGAGAGGGGACGTTTAAGGTGAAGTTGTAAAACATTTGCATATGAAATAGCAACCATAGCTCAAGATAAATCTTATATTAATCATAATTTGTGTTATTAGATTACCTTTAGCGTAGCTCATGAGAGGAGCACCTTTCTGCAGTTCTTTTTCTTTAAAATTTCTATAATGCAGATAAATTAAAACATATGCAGTAATGACTTAGCTGAGATGCAACACTATGTCTACAATGGAGTCCTTCTGTGACCTTGCCAAGTTTACAGAGTGTGCCAATAGCAGAGCTGGGATTAGAAAACTGACTGATTAAAATTTTGCTCACTAGGATAAAACACTTGAAATGAATCATCTAATTTTCCAGCATGTCCTCGCGTTGCTGCAGGCACAATAAATTACATTCATATAATAGCAAACAACTATAAAAAATTGGAGTTAATTCATTTCATATATATTGTAACACTATGTCCTATTTTTAAAACTCTCAATTACCTAAAATTTTGATGTTCACAGATGATGAAATATATATGACTGGTATTTTTCAGGGTGAAATTTCAGAACCATCAGCCTGATCCAAAATACATAGAATTCCACTTAAATCTTTCTCCTGACTCAGTAGACTCCAGAACAAGCCCTATCTGCACATTTCTGATTAACATCAAATGCTGTCCTTACTATCTCCACAAAGAATAGACTTGCAGAGATGCCGAATGTTCTGGGTATAACCTTGCACACCAGTGAAATGAGCAGAATATAAATAGAAAACAGCAACAAGCAGTTGCAGTGGAAAACAATCAGCAGAAGTAGTAATGGAATTAATGGCTACCAAAGCCTTGCACATCATGGCAAAAATGCAATCTATCATGCAGCTGTTTGTCATCATTGCAATGGTTTCCAAAGGGCTAAGGTTCACCTAAGGAGGCAAATCTCCTAGGTTTCTTCTCCAGTGAAGAGTGGTAAGCTCCTCCAGAGGGAGATTGAGAGCAGAGTCTTGTTTTCCTTCTCAAGGAGCCCATCTACTCAACCCACTGTAAAGACAGCCCAAGATCAGCTGCCATGGGATAAAAGCCTCTGATTTGCAAAAGCAGTTACACAGAACTCCGTTTTTCTAACTGACTAAACAGTTAACATCTACATTTATGTAACAACTTCTAACTTTTGTCAAGATACTGACAGAGCTACTCAGCTAGTTTGGTGGGCCACTAAACAACATAATCAACAGAGTGGTCTATTTTAAGGTTCTTAAAATTTAAATTAAATCGTTTTACATTACCAAAAATATTACTTTTCATTGTATCTATTTTTACTACATCCATTAAGTAGTTCCCAAAAGTTTCAGAGAGAATTATGGTGGATGTTCTATAAAGACATCAAAAAAATCCGTGGTATCTCCTTAAACTTGTCTTCTTTTCCTGTCCATCTATCTGATGCCATAAGTAACTACCGCAGTTGCTGAAAGGTACAGGAGTTACATTTTGTACTCTGTGCATTAATAGAATTGGAAAGCACTTGAAGACACATATATGTCAGAATGCCAGCTATCAGGCAAACTGGGGAAATGCCCAACCTAAAAGAAAAATGCAAGAATGAGAGCATTGCGGCAGTTCTCATTGTGCTCAAAATTTTTACTAGGCTTTTGAACTGGATTTGAAAGCATATGGATGCTCTTAAAAGGAGCATAATTTTTTATCTCCTGAAAGGCAACTTGTACCTTCACAATATCCTATCATTCTGCTGCACTGGGAACCTGGTACGTCCAAGGTAACTAAGATTGCTGCATATCATGAAATAGTCCATCGTCATTCCAGAAAATGACTGTGGGGGAATGAATTAGGTTACGTAAGTAAGCATGCTGAAAACTAGCAAGACAAATTATGAAATAAAAGTAAGACAAATTCAAGACAACTTTAAATCCTAAACCTAAATCTAATGTATAGATCTAAACACAATCCCTTCTCAATTGTTTTGTTTTGTTTCTTTTCTAAATGAGGTACAAACTAGAATTCCTTACATAAACACAGACTGAGATTCACTGGTCTACTATTTTTGCAGAAACTGGCTCAGATCAGTGTGCTTTTCAACAGTTTTCAAGAGCAGAGTATTAGAATTTCATTGTAGATTTGAAAATAGCTGAATTTTGTAAAGGATACACTAGGATTTTTGAAGAGAAATGACACAGACTCACAAACTTTTTTTTTTTTTTTTTAAAGGAGGGGAAATATTCTACTGGTACAAGTAATTTTCAATCTCAAATGAATTTTCTGGAAAATAAATGCTCACAATAAAAAAATTACATGCATTATTTAAAAAATTATTACAGAGAGATTCCTAGAAACAATGTGTATTCTTAAATACCTTCTAAATGTTGATAACTTATATTAGATTTTTTTAACATTGCAAATTGCATTACCATAACAGGGAGTCAATATATTGCCAGGTTTTTTTGATCACTACCACATAAATATTAGCAAGTTAAAACTGACTGCTGGGCTTCAGCCAAAAAGATTTCATTTTTCGTGCTAGAAATATTTGCTTTCATTTAAAAAAAAATGACAGCCATTGTCATTGCAGACAAACAAGTTAATCCTAAACAACCATTTATCTAAGTAGTAATAAGTTACAAATATACTATCTTGAAAGAACACATTTAAAAAAAAATTACCAAAATCAACAGTCCTTCACTGACTTTGCTATATATTTGCTTTAATGTTTTATAAATGACAAATCAAAGAGATTTCTCCAGAAAAGGAAATTTCTCCTTTCTCCAAAGGTAGGCAATAACCCTTCTGAACCAAATCTCTAATATTGATGTAAGTTCATAAATTTATAGACCAATGATGAGATGCTATTCCATTTTAAATAATATTTCTCTATTCCTTTGCAGCCCTGAATTGGAGGTTTGCTCTAACAGTAATATAACATGCTATAGCTACAGAAAAAAATATTCAGTTAAAAAAGGAATTTAATCCATGTGATCTACTACTTCTTTCTGCACTAAATAAAAAGAAAAATCTGTTAACAGAAGCTCACACTTTGGTATGACACTGAACAATTACATGGAAAAAGATGTTTACTGTTCACATGGAGTGCATTCACTTCAAATTTTCATTCAGGAAACCATCCTTATTTAGGAAAACACTTAAGCACATGCTTAACTTTAAACACATGCTTTAGGCCCAGTGAAGTAAATGAGATTTAATCACATTCCAAATAATGATGGATATAAAGCCAAAAGATATTAACATGAATGGTTTTTGGATTCAGGCTTAGCATTTTTCAAGTCTTAAATATACACATACAGACACGTACATACACATATACATACACCCCCACACAGACACATACACAGAGAGATCTGTCTCTAAACTAAGCCAAAACATGAACAACTAGAATTCAAAAGATGATTTGCTAAGAAACCAGAATTAAACTGAAAACAGAGATTTTTAAATACAGTGGCCACTTCATCTTACTGGCTCCTTAAATCCCAAGTTTACTTACTCTATAGTAAACATTTATGAAAGCCTGAGCATTTCCTATCTGGAGTCTTCCTTCCATACTCTCACTCTCCAGGTTTTGATCTCACTGAAAAAAAATTGGTTTAGTTCTAACAAAAATCCAGTTTACACAGTTGGTTTTGTCATGTTTTGATGCCAAGAACAAGAATCAATTCCTCTTCTAAAAAGATGAGTCTTCTGATAAAGAGACTGATGTTGGCAAAAACACAGACGTTGCATCACAGATCACTTTATGGGCTTTTTTACATGAGATACAGAAGAAAAGGCACGGTTTATAACAGTATGATAAATCTTTACAATTAGATTATTCTAATCATTAATTACTCAATTACTTGTTGGGTTAATAATTAATCATTATTTTCCTGATAAAGAAAACGAGGATTTCCCCTCATGTTATCTCTCAAATAAAGAAAAGATGCCTTTTTAGAAGCAATTGCTAAAAAGGGAGTCGGGTGAAGCTTCCCTGAAACTGTGTAGCACAATAACATCCTTTTTCTGGACTACATTTAAAATGCAGTTAAGCTCTTTTTAAAAGCTTAACAATAAGTGTAAGCTGTAAGACTTTCCCCCTAAAACACAGCACTCACACAAATCTGCCTAGTAGTAAGACTATACGTTGAGGAGGCTTTTACTGTGGACTGAAGGTAGAGACCTATTTATTATTGGATGAAGATCTACAGATATGTGAACAGAGGCAGCCAAACAGCCAGAAAAGCCAGGGGAACAGCAAGAGAAATACTTACCATCTATCAGGTAGTCTGTATTTCGAAATCAGAATGAAACATAGAAGAAAACCCTGCCATCTCTTTCATTCCTACTGTGCTTGAGGAAACAGTTTATAACATATTCAGTAAACAAGCAAAGTGGTATCTAAGAAATACTACTTAATACCACCACTTTCTCCCCATGACAGGAAAGGGAAAAGAATGCAAAAAAACCCCAAACGATAAAATTAGAAAAAAACAATTTCTAATTGTTTAAAAGGCTCACAGCTGAATAGAAGGACCTGCTTCAACCAAATGACTTACAAGAATAAATGGAGAAAGTTCTGTGCCTTGATGTTCTGTAAGAGGTTTCTCTAATGTTTTCCTGCACATTTAAAATTTGTAGCTTTATAAAACTAGGATATATATCTCTAAAGCCATAAGAAGCCCACTTCAGCCATATCACAAAAGCCTATGGAGCAGAAACAGATAAAAAGTGAAAGAGAATCAGCTCTTTGTAGAGGAAAGCCTACGCTAAGCCTACACAGTCTAGAGGTCTGACTGAGCACATGCAGACTGACTGCAACTGTGCCAGGAGTACACACAAGAGATTTTTCTTCTCACCTGTGGCAGAAGACCCCATCTCCAAGAAACATGATGTTCTGGATTCTATCTAAGAACCCTTTCTACACTGTTTTTTTATAAAAGGAAGAGTATGGTAGTAGTTGTATTCCAACAGCACGCAACTAACATTGTGTTTAATGAAATGCATTAAAAGTAATGCAGTAGTCTGTCTGATTTCCTTTCTATGTTTCCACAAAAGAACAGGACATGATCTTGTCCCAGTAATCTCCCTCTGTCTAGAGCACAGATGAAAGCTGATCCTGCAATCTATACTAATTTCAGTAAGGTCTACAACAAGGTGATTTACATTTTCAGCATTATACAAACTTAAGTGAATCATTCCTATCTTGTTTGCAAAGCTGGTAACTTCCAAGGACAGCTTAGCAAATATATAAGGAAAACATAGCTGAAAGGCATCTAAAGGGTGTTCTGTACCATCCATGGAAAAGACACAAAGATGTCCAACCTGGTAAATTCATATATCACATATATAGCAACAATCTTCAAGCTTGGATTCAGCAGCTGTGCAATTCTCAGTACTTGAAAACAGCTATGCTGCTCTAAGGAGTGAGATGAAGATGGTTTCTGGGGATACGGAAGACTTTTCCTCTTGTTTTTAGTACATTTGATAACTCCAAGTACACCAGAGTTATCAAACTTTCACTTATAAAGGGTGTTCTGTTAAGATCAGCATTTTAAAATTTCCTTTTGGCAGAAAGAAAGGGTTGGTCTTGAAACAGGAACAAGAACTAAGAAGACAGACAGCATTTCAGATACTAATTTAAAATTAGTATCTGAACATTCATATCAATAACTAGAAGTTTGGGATCCCTAACCAAATGGTGTTGGAATTTTAGGTATTACTGTGATTACTCCATTTCTATTTGATATTGAATCTGATTTGCTGTTTGATTTGATAATTGTTTTCTTTACTCTTTATGTTAACATAACATACAGAACTGTCATTCTTGAAATACATTTTCTTGAGTGTATTCATATTATTCAATAACGCTAGTCATTACCCCAGTTATTATACTGCTATAATTTTAATAACCTTAAGCACATTTACGATAATGGATTCTAAGTCTGGTGGTTTTTTTTTTCGTTTTTTTTTTTCCCATAAAAATATGTGATTGTCTATTAGACAACTCAGAATTTTACATGAATCTTCTATTTGCCTCTTGTATCTAAAGTATTACTTACATGGAACAGCAGATAAGCAGGAGGACCTACAGCCCACAGCCAGCTTAGATACTTAAACTGACAAGCATTAAGATTCCAAGTGCCCAAAGGAAGGTTTCCATGTGGAGAAGCAGTTATCAGTTGTCTCTTTCCCAGAGAGAAAAAGAAATATACTCTTTACAGGCATAGTATTTTACAACCTGCCCAACTAAAAGCCCACACTATTCTCCTTTTTTCAGATTGCTTTTTTTCTTCCCAGATTATTCTATTGAGCATGATTACTACATGAATTCAAAATATTTTATTGAAATGTACATAAATATGCTTCAATGGTTTTCAGTCTTATGGATATAAAATGTTTCCAGAAAATCTTTTCAGTATCCCCTGAATGAAAGCTTCAGGAATCTTTTTATTAAGCCTTACAGTTTTTTATTTTGATTAAGGATGAACGGACAGAAATTCTGACTTTTCACCAGCTTAAAAATAGCTAAATATTGTTTCCTATAATTAAATGTTACCATCACAACTACATATCTTTAGAGACTGCAGGATGCAAGCACTAGGAACTGTATTAATACCATTTTACTTTTCATCATCTCAGCTTGCACACCTACTGACAAAGCTCTCGGTTTATCAAGATCAGATTTCTCCTCAAAGCAGATTTTTCAACCTGTTTTGCATTTTAAGTTGGAATTTAACCTCAAAACAGTTAGGGCCAGGCAAAGTATCTACAATGGCTCATAAGCTATCCCTAACCAACATTGCTAATGTTTTGCAGTGGTATATGACATTTCATTTACACTGTTTTCATTTCAGCTCCAGTACTCTCAGCACACACTTCAGATATGAAGAGGCAATACATACCCAAGTACAGGACACATTCTTTAAAAAAAAAAAAAAAAAAAGGCAACATCAAGATCTTTTATTTCTGATGACATCTGTACAAAAGAAGATTCTCTCTGCTTTGCATGCAGATTTACTGAGATCTGATACCAATTATCCTTGACTAGTGACCTTGACCAAAATTTCACTAGTATTCCCTCTCCTCTTTCTTTCCAGTTTGGAAGCAACTGATTACAAAGGCCATTTCAACTCTTTTTGCTGTATTTATGTAAACAGCAAAGAACATGGAATATTTGAGCTCTGTTAGGATGAAAAGTGGAAATTATTGTGCCTGCCTTGAAAACTGGGTGCCCAATGCCTGCCAGTTGAGCTGTTGTAAGGATAATCAGGGAACCTGCATCCAGAATCTCTTAATTACATGGATTATTCCTCTGTTTGTAAGGCACAGCAGATTCCTGAGAGAGAGAGAAATAGAAAGTGCTCAGACTGCCAGGAAAGAAAATAATTCAACAACAGCATTTTATTTAAGTCAACGTCCCTGAAGTGTTTTAAATGAAGCCAGTCATTAAGGTCTTATAATTAAAGCCTTGGACAATTATAAAATAATTAGGACCTGATCTTGTAATGTCTTCTCTCTAGAGAGCACACACATCAGATTCCCTCGGAATACTTGTAGACTAGGCACAGCTGTTGTTAGCATTGATGTATCTGAACTAACTTTACACAAACTAGCTTGAGTACTGGGTAGCAGTAACAGAGCACAGCTCAGAAAAGGCCCCCATCTTATATATTTACAGGTCTCCTCGAGCACATCTTTAATAGTCCACACTGCATTCTGCTGCCGTAGCTACTCTGCTAGCAGAAGCCAGCCTAGACCATTTAAAACTGCAGTGTAGATGTATATTACTCTGATAAGTATATGCTATAGTAATAATTCTAAGCCTCTAGTTTTCCAGACTGCCTAAAGATGCCACATATCAGTTCCCATAGTATTAATAAATAAAAGTATTTTAATAAAAAGAACTATGTCCAACTAATCCTTGGGGCTTTAGTTACAAAAGCCAAATCAGAATTGGGGAAGTATAACTGAATTATCTTTGGTAACAGTATTTCTTAGCTACAGTGAATGTCAAGACAGGGAAGTAATGTTTGTTTTCCTCTGTTTCTCTTGGATTCTAACACACTTTCTTCGTAAAAAGTGAATAAAATAAAAAAAAAAGTCAATGTCTATCTATAGCTATGCAACTGGATGTCAGGTATCATTTTAAAAGCTTCACTGGGCATTCAGAGCATAATCATACTTCAAATGATGTCCTTATTTTACACCACAGAAATGGCTTTATGAAAATGTAGTAACAGCCTGAGAAATAAAACTCATGGTCCCCTGAAATGCTTTGGAATTTTTCATTCTTGTACACAGATTTCACACAATGACATTAGGCTGCAGGTTTTATAACCAAGTGAAAAATAAAATATTAGAAAATACAGGTTAACCTCTCAATATCCTTTCAGAAATGATGATTAAGGATGCCATACTTAATGTAAGCAATAAGGCTTTGAAGATATAAAATACAGCTAAGAGCTAACTATTGTTCTGAACCAGTCTGTGTATAATAGCCCCCCCAGAAGGGACTAACTAACCAGAGATTCAAGTAATTCAAAATATATGCCAAGCAAAACTACTTTTCACTGCCAAAAGTTTTCCCCAAGAGGTGAATAACATTTTCCATAAGTCTGTGGAAATGACTGAATTAAGTTTGGTAATGAAATACTCATAGCTACTTTTTATGTATGATTCAACATTTCATTTCTCTACTGAAAAATATGGGTTGCATTAATTACATAAAAGGGAAGCTCATATTTATTATTCAATGAAAAGATTAACAGTCTAAAACACAATATTTTAATACACTAGGGATTATTTATCTTAATGTTTAAAGCATGAAATTTGCTTATCTTAACCTACTTTTCAGCCTGAAAAATTATTTATATTATTACAGTTTAATTTTACAGAATTTCAATTACATATAAAATATATTTAACACATTTTGTATTATGGTGCTAATTATACAGTGGGTATTTTGTAATTAAAATGGCTTGGTTCTAATTTTCATAAAGTTCTGTACATAGACCAATTCAACAACCACCAATCATAGCACTACTAGTGGGTTCAGGAACAGAATATTTTTTCATGTTCTCTTCCCAGCAAGAAATACTGAGGCAACCCCATGTGTGTGATGCCCAGCATTTCACTTGGCAATCTCTGCTTTGCTTTCTGGCATTTTTGGGGGTTACTTCCTACACACATAAGCTTCTCTACTGATGTTGGCTATTCTGTTGTTCCACTGGAACATAGGTCTTACAGGAGATGAAAGCTATGTAGAAAGACAGCTTTTTGGTTAATGTAAATTAATATAGCAGAAGCCTGAAAGTATTAAAACCTAATGCCTGAATTTGACCCAGTGAATTCAGGAAAAAAAGCAATGAGATGAAATATTCTTGGTGGACTGCATTGCTGAAGAAAAAGCACTGAGCTCAACTCAGGTTAGCATTGTATATATGTATCATTTGATTTCTATAGTAGATACATGGATGTTCACAACAAAGCCCGCAGGTAGCATCTGCTTGGATCATACTACTAAAATCCAACACAAGAATTCTGGTTCCTCCCCCACTCGCCAAAAGGCATTTTTCCACTTATTAGTGGCTGGAAGGAATGAGGAGTCTAGATATCAGTGGTAGTGTTAATAATCTGAAAATTGCTTCAGCAGTAAATGTTACAAACTGATGATTTCTTGGAAAAACCAAACAACATCAACCCAGAGTTTCTATGATTGGCTTCAATCAGAGGCTCCTCATTCTGATCACAGCCAAACCATTGCATGGCTGGACAATCGTTCTTGGAGTTGTGACTGTCTTACTGTTGTTGACACTAAACTAGTACCTTCACCTTCTGTGTAGGAAAGATACGTTCATTAAAGTGGAGGACAGATGAGTCTTCCTGTCTTCCTTCTCCACTATTATTAAAAATGCAGTCACTGTGGGAGAAGAACTGGTTGAGAAGACATTCTGGCAGTTAAGAAGTCCTGAGTGTCAACATGATGACATGGGGCCCTAAAGAAATCTGCCCCTTCTTTGCATCGGTTATAGAAACTCCCATGAGTTTATATATGTTGTGCTTCTGACTGGCTTCCCTCCAGATCCCTAGAAAATCAAGACAAGCTGAGATCCATAAACTTGGAGGTATGTAGGTGATGGCCCACAGTGATACAGGGGAATAAAGTGAGTTAAATAAAGCGTTTCTTCCTCACAGCAGAGAAGGACTCCTGAAAGGATACAGACGTGTTAAAGAAACTTTACAAGATGCTAGGGGCAAGTAATTAGTTTTGCTTTTGCTTTATTTGGCTCTTTATACAACTGTGTTTACTTTCTGGGAAAAGGATGAGCTAATATTGGCTGTAATTAAGCTGTGCTCCTCTGCCTGATGTAACACCACTGAAGTCAATAAGAAACTTAAAGGCCTCATCTCTAGACCCATTTGAGAGCTGCTTCTTTCCTCCTGCACCATATACTTACTCATATATCCCTTCTCCACCCATTCTTTAACTTAAGATTAAACTGAGGAACTCGTGTAATTGGTTAATGTCTTTTGAATTCCATGTCTTTTTTGTTTGATTGGTTGGTTGGTTGTTTTTTTAAACACATTAGTGATACACTCTGAATGTAAAATAAACTATTGCAAGGTTATGTCACAGTTTATTCAGGATAAAGCTAATGAGTTTTAACATTTAAGTTTTGTTGTTTGCAATAAATTGTGCTCACAAGGCACACCTAAGTACAAATGCAGGCATCATTTTAATTTGTAAAAAAGTGGACAGTATCAAAATAGAAATATCAACAGCAGCACTCTTCTGGTCTAGCTTTCTCCATGAAATATGGAACGGCTAAAGTATTCAAGCAATTCCTCAAATTTATGTGCTGAAAGCTAATCAAATATAAAATAAGCACTAACAAACAGGAAACCTTGTCACTTGCAATGCTAATAAATCAAATTCACCAAGGTAAGTTAGCTACATTTTCAGTTCAAGTGGATATATCATAAGAGCCTAATAATGATACAACTAGCAGAAAAATAAATGTGCATTCTCTGACCTTGGCAATAATTCACTAACAGCTTTCCTCACAATTTTCCTAACATTGAGCCACTCTTCATCGGCTAGAAAGTGTTTATATTTCTGTGGATGGAGAGTATCATCTGTGTCATCACAACTTTATTAGGAATTTTAGTGTAGTATTAAGTTATAGAAAATAATAAATTTCAGGATAATATTCTGTGAAACTGCCTGGGGGAATTTGCAGGATAGGGGTCAGAGGAACACTAGGGGGTTTCATTATGTTTGCTTCTTTTTTCTTTTGGAGCACTGATCTGATACCCTTCACCTCATTTCACATGGCTCTAAAACAAACAAAGCTTGATTTACTTTACTGATTCATTACTCCCTAAAACAGGTAATGAGTGAGATTGCTGCTGAGCTTGTAAGGAACCAGCACCTTTCCAGTATTGGACCCTTAGAAAATCTTACTGGAACTAACTTGGAAGAACAGTGACTTCAAAGAAGAGATCAAAAGAATGTATTTTATTTTAGATTTGTGAAATGATGTGATATGGCCTTTATTATTACTTTATAGGGTAAATTACAGACAGAAAGAAGAACTATTTAAGCTGGAGGATGGTGTCAGCACAAGAACAGTTGGTTATAAACTGGCCATGTGTTGTGGTTTTACCCCACCCAGCAGCTGAGCACCACGCAGCTGCTCGCTCACTCCCATGCATCGGGATGGGGGAGAGAATGGGAAAAGTTAAAGTGAGAAAACTCGTAGGCTGAGATAAAGAGAGTTTAATAGGTAAAGCAAAAGCCACGTGCACAAGCAAAGCAAAACAAGGAATTCATTCTCCGCTTCCCATGGGCAGGCAGGTGTTCAGCCATCCCCGGGAAAGCAGAGCTCTGTCACGTGTAACAGTGACTTGGGAAGACAAACACCATCACTCTGAACGCTGCCACCCCCCAGTCCCTCCTCTTCCCCAAGCCTCTTATAAAGTGAGCATGATGTCATATGGTATGGAATATCCTTTTGGTCAGTTGGGGTCACCTCTCCTGTCTGTGTCCCCTCCCAAGTCCTTGTGCACCCCCAGCCATCCTGCTGGCGGGGCAGTGCAAGAAGCAGAAAAGGCCTTGGCTATGTGTAAGCACTGCTCAACAGCAACAGGTCTATATAACAAAAACATCTCTATATTATCAACACTGTTTCCAGCACAAATCCAAAACATAGCCCCATACTAGCTATTATGAAGAAAATTAACTCTCTCTCAGCTGAGGACACCATGAAAAAAAATTCAGGCTCAAAACTAGAAACAGAAGAATATAGGTCTTGACAATGAACCTAAGCAGTTAGAAGACGGAATTTGATAAATTCGTGGAAAGGATTATACGATGCAGTTCCAGAAGAGTCAAGAAACTGCATCTGGAGGACCTCACATTGTTTCTAATGTGAGCTTCACAGAGGGGATAAGGGAATAATGCAGTTCCTTTGCATCCTCTTCACAGCCTTATAGGGTTAACTAAGGACTCCTTTGTCTTTAATAATAAAAGTGTTTTATCCACTGGTGATTGTTCTCCTTTTTGTTAAGTCAGTTTAAAACATGCACAGAGGGTAGCAGTCAGGCTTTCCACAGCACAAAGTAGCAACTATGACTGCCACCACCATTTGCTCTGTGCTTACTTGCCTTCCTGTGATCATGTGTTGCCAAGAGATATTTGTAGTCAGGAACCCTGTCACAGAACTGTTCCCAGAATCTGCATTCAGCACCTCAAAACGACCCAAAAGAAAAACCATCAAGTAATCAATATGACCCACTAGATCACTTTAGGGCCTTGAGCCACAAGTTCAGGCTTTGGAATTGTGGCTATACAGCAAGATGCTGAGAGCCAGCTATGGGACTGTGAACGTGTTGCTTCAGCGCAGAGCGTGGCTGTACATCTCGTCTCACTCTCGTCTCCCTCCACCCACAGAGCACTGAGTGCTGTTAAGACTGTGAAAGACACTGATACACTGTTAACAAAAAAACCTATCAAGGGAGAATAGGGTTAAATATCAAGACCAGTATCTCATCCAGATGTACCTACTCTAATGGTTCTGTTATTAAAAATTACATATAACCATTAGTTAATTATATTGATTATAATTTCTTTCACAAAGCTAGAAAATGTTGAGAAATATATTTCCATTGCTCTTCAAGAAGCCATGCATTGAAAAAACACCTTTTTTAATTTTTTTTCTTAATTAACAAAGTTAACTTTCTCTAGAAATAAACTCAAAAGCCAGTATCTCTGCCTTGACTGGAAATACATCAACATGCGCAACCAGCATTGGGGGTACAGAATGCAATTACAAAGAGGGCTTCACTCACTTTACTATGATTTTTTTCCCATTGTATAGAAATCTAAAACAATGAGCAAGAGGGAAGAAAGTGTACTTATCTAATTTTGAGAGCTGGTTTTTTTTTTTTTTAAACTGAGTCAAGGAGCATTGCTTTTCAAGGGAGGTTTAGATTTCTTACTTTTCAGCAAATACATTTTTCTCTTGCAAAGTGCAGTGTGTGTAGGAGTCAGCTCACGTAGAAAGTGGTTCCCTGATCAAAACAGATGGCATGCTGGCAGGGTAAGTTTTAAATGGCAGAGTGTTGATGTTGAAAGATTTCAACAGCAGCTTCCATGACAGGGACAGAGACATAAATGACAAATACAAAATACAAAGACATTTCAATAACTTACCAGTGTA
The DNA here is from genome assembly GCA_013400195.1 of Aramus guarauna. NCBI lineage: Eukaryota > Metazoa > Chordata > Aves > Gruiformes > Aramidae > Aramus > Aramus guarauna. The sequence goes on along the minus strand of VXBL01002908.1, from coordinate 486,373 downwards.
TCACTCTAAGTTAATATTTCTCTCTGGGTTCTAAAGATGCTAGAGGGAGTCTTCCTAGCTGTGGGCACAAGACTGTATTCTAGCTCAATAAATCTCAAAAAACCTAATGAGGGTTCTATTTTTAGGACAATGAAGCATGAAAACTAAGGCTTTACTAGCATGGAGAAGGAATAAGCTGGCTACTAGAAAGGTTTTTAACAAAGCTCCTGGTCAAAAAGAGTGACCAAGTAATTCTTCTCCTGACTTACCAATCTCAATGAGTTCTCCTGGAAGAAGGTTTTTATTAGACTCTCTGAGCTTTTGTCACATGTGTTTTCATTATCCATCCGCTAATCTGTGAGGCACAGTACACCAAAGTGTTCAAACTGGGGTATCTGTGAGGGGTTTTTTCAGTGTGTGAATAACGTTTTCATATTTTCCAAATTTTAAAAAACATTTAACCAGACAAATTATTTTAGATATCCAAATTTACATATCTCCTGTCCTTGCTCTTGTCTCTTCAGTTCTCTTTCCTTTTATACATATCTGTAAGTCAATATTGCTTTTAATATCTTAAGTCATCTTTAAGAAGTTCTTCTTGATATTTGTTATTCTCCAAACATTTCCTCATCTCCTGGTTTTCACAGGCTTTGCCTTGAGTCTCACTCTTTTTTTTTTTTTTTTTTTTAAGACTGAGGCTAATCTATCTTGTCTCTAACCTTCTTATCAGTACTCTAATGTTTTTCTGTCTTTCCAGATTCAGTTCTGCATCCAGCTGCCCATGAAGCATTTACTACCAATAGGATACAGCAGGCAGTTTTGCACTTTTTAAGGCAAAAACAGAGCAATTGAGCCTTAATTCAGCTCCTTGCTGCAGAGGGAGATGCACAAAATGAAATGACAGGGATGCTTGGTAAAAGCTCTGGGAAGCAATGTATCACCAAAAGGAGATCAACAATTTATTTTTCCTCTGCAATGAGAAAGGTGTGTAGATGTCAGCTTGTACAGGAGGTACTCCCTGATCAAAAGAAATGATATATAGGCAAATTTAAAGTATTTTGCAAAAACATTTTTCTCATAAAATACTCTTGGCAGGAACATATGCAGAGGCCTGACATGAGCAGCAGTATTAAGTAACTTCTTTGTAGCTTGCTCAAAGAGATAATGGGGGGGAAGAGGGGGAAAGATGCGATAGCTGTTAGATTTGTCTTTAACGCCTGGTAATGCTTGTTGACAAAAATTAACACCGAGCAAATTCTATGCAGTCTTCAAGGCATTATTTTTATGTCTCTGACAAATTATAGATGACCTTTTTTACAGTCTGTGCTTTGTATCAAATCATAGAATAATAGAATGATTTGGGTTGAAAGGGACCTCAAAGACCATCTAGTTCCAACCCCCCTGCCATGGGCAGAGACACCCTCCACTAGACCAGGTTACCCAAAGCCACATCCAACCTGGCCTTGAACACTTCCAAGGAGGGGACATCCACAGCTTCTCTGGGCAACTGACTCCGGTGCATTTGGAGTGAAGTTGAACTTCATTGTCAACAGGTGCCATGACCCAGTTCATTGCTGAATAGCTTACCTAAACAAGTGCTTGGTGATGATGGCTCTGCTAGCCAGGTGTCTGATTCTGTGTGTCTCCTATTTTCCCATTCCGTTTTCCTTTTTTTTTTTTTTTTTGGTTTTTGGTTTTGTTTTGTGGTGGTTTTTTTCAAAATCAGTAGGGTTCTGTCAAGCAAAATTTTGGTGTTGAATGGATGGAATGTTTGGGTAAGAGTACAACAAGCAAGCAAGCAGACTTATGCCACTGAAATTAGTATAGAGTCTCATTTTGCTGAGCGGTGTATGAGTGTGGGTCAGAGGCTCAGTGGTTGCAAGCTTGTCCAATTGATGCACCTCTGGTTGGAAGTACTCTTAAGTGCACTTTCAAATGCACTTTCATCTTGACCTATGTGAGTTCTGATCTTGGGGCCAGCTGGAGCAAAAATGATGCCAAGCAATTTAAAATAGTCACCAACCTTTTCTACAGTTTGATGTCAGAAGCAGCAATAACTGTTATGTTACCAAGAGTTGAACGGTGAACTTTTCCTAGCACTGGGGACCTGGGTAGCATTCAGTTAATATCTGGACTTCCAGGTCTCCCAGAGTTATTATGTAGTTATTCTGTCATACTTTGCCAGATCCAGATATAAATGTTATTAGGAAAAAATATGAGGGTTATGGTTTTTCTGGTTTGTTTTGAGGCTTTTGCAGCTTTTTATTTCCTTTCTTGCATTTCTCCCTTTGTCTCACACTGGCTGTTTTAGCTGTTCCCTACTGCTAGCTGCCAGCTGCTTTTGTTTTACTAACACTTCATTCTCTCACAGAGAAGTGGGAGGGATGCAATGCCCACACTGCTGCATTTCTCCTTTTAGAATGGGTGCTGTTTGAAGTTGAACAGGTTAGCATAATAGCTAGACCTTGACATTTTACAAGCCCTTGGATGTTTTGTGCTTTTATTAAAGCAAAGTGACTGAATTCAAGGCTTATTTTTGTATTTATTTATTTACTGAAAGCTACGTTTCAAGCTTTTCTGGTTTTGCAGAGAAAAGCCTGAAAATACTACTTAAGTCTCAAAGACCACAAGGCAAATAAGAGGATCCCTCAGATTGTTCTCTGAAGCTCAGCACATTAGACTCTGACTCCTGATTCTGAGGACTTGAGATAGACAAACTCAATGTTGTCAGTCTGGCTTCTCTCAGCTGTTAGCTGCTTTGCACTACACAGGACAAACTAGAGAGCTCAATGGCATGAATCACTAAGCTTTTCTGAGTAGAGGAAGGTCTGTAGACAGTGAAGAGCAAACCTGAAAAGAATAGTGGAAGACTAATTGGCACAGTCAGATTTTGAAGGGGAATTCATGATATACTGATACCTTGCCAAACTGCATTGCTATGACCATAAATTACAGTGACTTGTGGTAAATTAACTTCATTTTTGCCTCTGACTTCCCCCTTTCTACCTTCAAATTCTACTCAGAAAGTACATTGTTGTTTCTTAGCAAACTTAGCAGTCATAAACCTAGAGCACAACTAGTAATCCCCCTTTTGCTTGAATAAAATAAACCTTTTATTTGGCATAGAAATGGCAAATAAATTAAAATAAAACTATATTATAAAGCTTCTCAGTTAATTTCATTCTAGAAGATTGTTTGCAAAGGCTTTTTTTTAAACCTAACTTTCAAGGAGAAAACTATACTGATTTTGGCCATCTAGTTTGTGGGCACCATTTTTGCAGGTTCAGATCATGCTAGAAAGGGTGGCATGTTATTCAAAGTCTGAGCAGCCAAACTAAAGCAAAATAGAGGAATTATGTGCAAAACTGGAAACACAGGCCTAATATTCAAACGTGCCTTCTCAAAACTAATATATCAATTCTTGGTTAGGCATGTAATCGTGAAGTCTAATATTGTGCTGCACATAGCTGATTAATTCTAGCCAAATTTGTCTAAAAGTTCTTGTTAGCAGTTCTAACTTCTACTAAGGCAGGAGCTTGGCAAGGATACTTCAAGTTTACTCAACCTTAATATATAGATAGATAGATATAAAGGCAAAACCTTATATTTGTATAACTGCACACCTGAATTTGAGAATAGCTAACAGTTGCGCTGGAAAGCAATAATTGAGGTTGCTTGTGGCTGTATGTTTTTATTAGCACTAAGAAAATTATTTTGGAAGGGGAAGTGAAAAGTTCACTGAAAACTGGGAGTTTCATTACTTTGTTGTTCCTAATCTTGCTTCATTCATGTCAGTTAATGAGTAACTTATTGACAAATAATTCAAGTTTCTTCATATCAAATAATTAAAAACACTTAAGTTTACTGCAGTTTGGTTTTAATCTTCTTAGCTGAATGGGTGAGGCAGCAGCCCGTATTTTATCATATCCCTTCAATAATACTGTTATTGTGGTGATAGGTGACAACTTGTTAATAGTGCAGGGCGCAAGTCCATTTCTGGGATGTAGCTCCTTGAAGATACAGTATATTATTTCTTATGAAGAGGGATGCATCCTTCCTTAGTAAGGCCTACAAGAAAGCTGGAGAGGGACTGTTTACAAGGGCATGTAGTGACAGGACAAGGAGTGGTGGTCTTAAGCTGAAAGATGGTAGATTTAGATCTAGCAGCCTTCCAGTACTTAAAGGGGACCTACAAGAAAGCTGGAGAGGGACTGTTTACAAGGGCACATGGTAATAGAACAAGGGGTAATTGCTTTAAACTAAAACAGGGTAGATTTAGATTAGATGTTAGAAAGAAATTCTTTACTGTTAGAGTGATGAGACACTGGAACAGGTTGCCCAGAGGAGTTGTGGATGCCCCCTCCCTGGAAGTGTTTAAGGCCAGGTTGGATGGGGCTTTGGGCAACCTGGTCTAGTGGAGAGTGCCCCTGCCCTTGTCAAGGGTGTTGGAACTAGATGATCTTTAAGGTCCCTTCCAACCCAAACCATTCTATGATTCTATTAATTTCATCATTAGTCATTCTTCCAATGGTTTAATATGATGACATCCTGGTAGAATAAGAAAAGAAAGAAAAGAAATAATAATAGTTAAAGCAAAGGGGAAGTAGAGAGGCAACACTACAGAAAGGGAAGCCCATCCAACATCTGGAGCAGAGAAATGCACAGAGAGAGTCTATTGACCTGGCAGGTGGAAATAGAGTAGATGAATACAATAATGCTTGTAAGTCAACACATGGGAACAATGAAACACACTAAAAACCATACTCCCTTATGCAGCTTTTCCATCTCTACACGAGGCTGATCAATTCCTTGAGTGTTACATGACCTAAGTCATTTCTAGACTGAGATGCTGGCACTCTACAGATTGATTTGATCCCAGGCTCCACATCATATAGGAGACAATTGCCAGAGAAAATGGATCCATACCTCTTTAAAGGGGTTAGCTAACATGCACCAGTGGGATAAAAAAACTTCACAAGAAAACAAGAATTTCATGTAACATGTTAAATAGCATGAAGAAAATAGGAGAGTTGCTTTCAAACCAACATGAAGAGAGCTATGATTCAGTGCTTTAAAGTAAAAACATGTGGTAAGAGATAAGGATGCAATAATTTAAAACCCAAATATTGTACCTGTGTCTTATTTGACCAGAAAAGCCACAAACATACCTTGCTTTTCACCATTTAATGCAGAAAAAAACCTGAAATCACAAAGCAGCTCAGAGTTAATGCTGAACTGTAAGCCATCTAAGTATTCCCAAAAATAATTTTTGTGATCACATGCCAGTTCTACAGAAGAAAAACACCCAGGTTGTTCCACATAAAAAGCACTTTATTTCTATACCATGGTACAACCAAGGTTATATATTTTACTTAAACAACTACAGCCCTGACTTTATAAAAAGATATTATCACTGTTGCTCTAACACTGCTGCAGCATACTGCTGGCATTATCTGGATGGGCATATTTAGCATCATGACAATTGACTCTCCTAACAGCAAAGTCTTGTACCTTTAGCTTCCACTGGTGAACATATACTGATAATCTGAAAATTGTAAGACTCTCACTATGAAATTCCTATTCCTATTTTTCTACCTTAGTAACATTTTAAAAATTACATGCGTCATGAATAGATTAATCTACAACAAAATGTTCATTCAAAAATAAGTTGATGTTCCAGGAATCTTCAAAAAGTTCTTCATATGCTGCAATCCAGCTTTTAAAAATATTAATTTTATAACCTAAAAACCAAATCCTTTTGCTGTGTACAGCATACAATTCAATACACATTGACGACCAGACAAGTAGCCTACTACAAAGAGGCCTTGTTCAGGGCTTATAGTACATAATAAGTACTTACAATGGCACAATATATTGCTCTGATAAGATTATAAACACAATATCAGAAGAAAATCCATAAAAATCTAATTATGCACACAAAAGTTACAGCATGAAAAGCTAGCTGAGGCATTTGGACTGAAGGTTTGAAATTGTAATTAATTTTAAACATATACCACTACTGGTTAATTCCTACAGGAATTTAATTTTAAAATTTTACTACTACATGCTGATTAGAATAGAGCTCCAAGGTGAACAGGCTTTTAGTATTTCTTTTAATTTAATACAGATGTTTAATACAAACCCAGCTCAGGTTAGTAGAAATAGGGAAATCAGATGTTTAAGAGCTTAGTGATTGAAAGTTACCTGTAATGAATTGCTATGTCTGTCTGCAAGAGGTTTTTCAACTACCACCTTTGAAAAGTTTGGAACTGGGAAGTACAAAAAGCAATGCACGATCCAAACTGCAGAAAGGAATAACAGAATGAACTCATCACTCATGCTGACATAACCACAAAACCAAAGTGCTCTATCCAGATTGCCACAATCATCTACTTGGGCCCATATTAATATGAAGAACCTGACACAAACGTTTCTAACTGCCAGTAACATGATACAGGAGTTTCGCTTCTCTATCACGACCATGACCTCACATGAGTAATGGCAAAGTGTCTGGATGACAAGCAAAAAGTAATGCAGAACACATTAAATGAACTTTTAAACAGGCAGACCATCCTTATAGGTCTTCATCTGTTCATCTGCTACAGGAGTAGGCTGGAGAAAGACAACAACCTTGTAACCTAGCGTAGTATAGGGATGATATGAAAAATTTATTTGGATACTCTCCCCCTTCCCATCAGCAACACAGAAGAGGATAGCACATACGAAGGAAAACAAATATTTATCTTGTCAAGAGGCAGGTTTGTTAAGTTTTTAACCTCAAATGCTATGGAGTCAAACCTATTAAAGTTAGTGACAAGATTTTCATTGACAAGATGACTGAGTGCTAAAATCTCCACAGGACACAAGTAGAAGGAATCTGGTTCTTTGTTCTCTGTGGTAAACAGCAAGACCTTTGAGATATATATAGATATAAATACATATATATATATATATATAAAACCGGGATATATACACTTATATATCCTCATGATAAGAAAAAATGTGAAGACATGGAAGTCTCAGGAGAGGATGCCAAAACTTGAGCAGAAAATGGAAACAGCAAGAGAAAAGGTGAAGTTAAGTTCTCTGCAAAGGCTGATAACTCAGACTGTCATGCTGAAGGAGGTTTCAAACAGGGAAAAAGATTCAGTGAAGTTGATGGATTATATGTACAAAGTCCTACCATGGTATTCTTAAATTTTAAGAATAATTTTTTAGGAAGACTATGAAAAACAGGAATAACCAAGACAGGAGCTAGCAATTAACATGCTACAAGTGCAAACAAAATCTGACTGCATTCCTGTCACAATAGTCTGAAGATTTGCAGAAAAAGAATGAGAATTTTTTATTATTTTTTTTTACCAAACAGTTAGGCCTTATTTAAAACATTGGAGTACCTCTGTCATATTATGTTCTCTGTTCCTCGTGCCTATCACCCTCTTATCACTTATTATCACACAATTGTATATGTAAAATATAATTAAGATATTTTAATGAGATCCCAGCAATAGGAAATTTGGGTATATTCCTCAAGCAATATGAAGAGTCAAAATAAAGCCATCAGAGCTATCAGAAAGTAGGTAAGAAGCTGAAGAACTAGCTGTCACACAGACCTGAAATCTAATTCTCCTTTTAATTACACTATTGGGAACCTGTGATGTTGCAAGAATGAAACTGGTGAAGGATGTAGCCTGTGATACCAAGACTGAAACTCTGCAGAGAGAGAAAGGAAAGCAGGACAAAGGTGAAAGAAAAGAGGAACCCTGCTTATTTTTCTTTCCACAGGAAGGAGAAAAGCAAAATGGAAAAAGAAAAAAAATAAAAGGAAAAAAGGACAGAAAAATCTTTTTCTCCAAGAGATACTGTGAATAACAGAAAAGATGGGACTGTTCACCTCAGGTGTTAGACCTATTTTACTGAAGAAGTCACAAACCAGAGAAAGGGAAGAGAAGAGAGCAGTATATATTTCTATACCATCCAAGGACAGCAAATAAAGCAGGCAGATCAAAAAATATTAATGAAAATATTAAAAAGCTGTATGCATTCATTTTGCAATTTCTTAAGTTTAAACTCTTTGGTTTCTCTTTTCCAAGTGACAAACCCTAGAAGTCCACAAAATAGGGAATTTTCAGGTGAACTTTTGCAGAGAAGTTTGCACTCATGTCCTTCCTTCATTGAATCTCTGTAAAAAAGTCACATCACAAAATGCATGGCCTGAACCTTGGAAATAGGAAAATAGGGTAGTGATGCAATGAGAAAGCACGGAACTTTCTTCATACTGTATCTCTTGTACCTAAGGATAAAGAGCCATGGGTCATAGGTAAACAAGTATTTCTTTTCCCAGCTTATGCTAGGGGGGACAAAAAAAAAGAAAAGAAGCAGGAAGAGCATGGGACAGATACCACTACGCTAGCTCATTAGAACAGCTAATTATTTTGTAGCTTTGCAGACAAAGGGAGTATGCTGCGCCCATAAACTCGAGTGTATATAGCTCTGCAAACTGGGGAAGAAATTATAATTGTGCTGCTTGGTTTCTCTATGTATTTCTTGTAAATTGCCATAAATGTATGGATAATGAAAATTTTTTAATGGATCTGCCACATGCTTGATTCCACTGACCCAAGCAAGCAATCTTTTGAATCCATGTACTTTCACTAAATAAGGAGCTTGAAAAAAGTAGCACAATGTTAAAGAGTCTGAGTTACCTGTCTGCAAATTTTGGAATTGAATGTATTGCCTGTTACAGCTGGCTCCCAATCAGGAAGTCTCTTCCAGAACAATAAAAGTTAAATTAGTTTGTTTCTTTAAGAGAAAAGTTATGCTTTACATACATATGTCCTTAAGCTGTCAGTCACCAGCTATCTACCTCAGTCATAAATGTCAAGGCTTTGATGTTTCAAGATGCTGCAGTGAGAATTAGATAAATACCACGCTCCCTCAGAAGAAGAGCGTAAGCTTCGTTTACTCACATGTTGTTCCCATACAAATCTATGTTGAGTAGGTTTAGGCTGAACTATGGAGCAAATCTGCAAGGGGATGCTTCCATAGTCTCAGCACACATTTAGTATTGACAAGACAGGCGTCAATAAGGCCAAATATATCACAATCCAGGCCAATGTCAGTAATGTCAAACACACCGTTTTCTGCCTACAGTGAATCTAAGAACGACTGATTTGAACAAAATCACATCTAATTAAGCGTCCTGTTGGACCAGTAGGTCTAAATATAGCCTACATTTGGGAGATGTTAACTTTAAGCAAAGCATAGCAAAAAGGAAAGGGGAAGGGGAAGGGGAAGGGGATCCTTTGCCCCCCCAGCAGGACTCCCAGCCCACTCCCGGGGTGCCCGGGGTCTCTCCAGCCCCTTCCCTCTGCGCAGCNAAAGGAGAAGGGGAAGGGAAGGGGGAGGGGCAAAGAGTCTGTGTACCACAGACATGTGACTTTAATAACTGTACTCACCAGGAATAAACATTGAACTTGTGCAAATGCTATATGCAAGTGGTGTTTAGATGGCCACCTCAGAAAATCCTGCCTCACTTAACAATGATACGCTTTAAACTCATAGATTTGCTCATAAAGGCAAACATGTTAAGGTTTCTTTTGCATTCAGTTATTGTGTTGACATAATCTTGCTACAATACTACTTTATTCAGAATAAAAAGCTAGAATGTATATCAATATTTACTTTAACTCGTCTTTTCTACTTGTTTTCCTCGTCAATGCTGCCACCTTCTGATAGCCAGAAGATTCACCAAGCTTCTTAAGTCCAGTGTGAAGGTTACAGCACTGTGGACAACATAATTGCAGCCTGCCGCCTTCAGACCCAGGAACCCTCTCTCCCCTCCCCAGTCCCATCTACTTCAGTGGCATTTTTACATATGGACGTACAAGAGGATTTGCAGGTTATGAATTTGTACGTCAGCAAATGTTTATGAGACCAAACCTGAAAGATGCCAGTCTAGTTCTAAACTGCCCACGCTCTCATGTCACTGGAGCTGCTGAGAACTTTTGGAAGTTGCCGGAAACTACTCTTTCCGTCTTTTTGCCCTCTCCTGGAATATTTACCATGGGAAGTCCTTGCTTTTGTGAGTTTTACCCCCTATTTACTCTTTCTGTGCCATAACATACTTTCCCAGTCTGAGTTCCTGGGTCTGTCTAAAGTACTGTGGAGACTTTTCAGTTTAGTCAACTGTTTATCTGTTCTGTCTGTCAAGGTCAAGGCTACCTAGGGAAAGGCAATGGTTCATATAAGTGGAATTATTCCCTTGAAGGTCATTAAATACTGACCTACAACCTTGAACTAAACTCTCCTCCCTAGGAAAACTGCCAATTTAATACGCTCTCAATATCCTTAAAGATTTTGAGCAGACCTCACTTCATTTAATAAATTTACAGGCATTGAGATAATTTGAGGGAAAAATAAAAATTAAAAGATAAAGGTGACTCAATTTAATAGAACTTCAGAAATCAAGTTACATGGAGCTTTTATCCTGGTGAACATAAACAAGTGCAATGTTTGGATGGTAAATAGAATAGCAGTATTTGATTAAAAATAAAAGAAAAAAAAATCTAGATGTTAAAAGATATGTTGACATCCAAAGCATGAAAACAAACTTCATAGCCAATGGTCTGTCACAATATCTTATGCAGGCTCCCAAAGCAAGTGCAAGAACAGGCCATATACATGTAAAACAAGCACAAATTTCAGGTTTAGCAGAGAGAGAACACAAAGAAATCATAGAACCTGAAAGATGATCTTACCCTAAATTCTTTCACTGGAATAAGAACCTATACATAACTTTCTTATATCACAGTTCAATGCCCCATCCTCTTGTGTACTGAAATAGAATCAGTCATTCTCTCTCTCTTTTTCACTCAGGGGCCTAATGAATATTTAATACAAAGTGGAACTGCTCTGATCTGACTCCAGAGCACACAGATACTTTATACTGCAGTCTCTCATATCCCAGGCAAGTAGCCTGATCACTAAATCCTTGGTAAACAGGGTGCCCATGAGCCTCCCTGTGTTGAGGGTAGGCATCAATGAGTGTTGGCCTCCAAGTGAGAAAGGCAGAGGAACTCTCACTTTATGAATGGTGGCAAGATTCAAGTTACAAAATGCCCAGTCTTGTCAGAATTTGACATCTCTAGGCATAGGCAGAAGTAAAAATGTACGTGACACAGGGCCTTTGTTGACAGAAATCTAGGCAGTCCTGGGATTAGTCAGATTATTCTTGTACCTGGATTTTGCACAAAGGTGCCCAACTTAACAGTATCAAAACTAAGATGTCTATAACATGTCATGGAGCAATATAGAGGGGGCTTTCACATGCCATTTGCAGATCCAGAAGCAACATAGCTCTTCCTGTTGGCACTGCACCAAAGAAAGGACTTCTGAAAGGAATTCCTTTTAGTTTAGTCCTTTTAATTTTGTTTCATTTTTTTTTGTTGAGAATATGTTCACAAGGGGCTCAGCAGTATAATATGGTCCATATGCCTTCAGGCTTGCATATGCACTATAATGCACAACAAGATGATAACCTGTAACTTGTTGAACATCTGCTACTCTGATGAATTCTTTTAACAACCCAATAGAACAGTGCACTCCATTGGCTTTTAAGTGCTTTACAAGATATCTAGGAAAAGAGGTTACTCTCGCAGCTGATTATTCATTAGAGCCAAAAAATGCTAGGTTGTATGTCATTAAAAAAAACCTCAAGGTTTAGCAAGTTGAAATTACCAGATAAGCTTTTAATACCATATACTGAAAGTGGTTTGTGACATAGAAATCATCTTAGTTGAGTACATCTCAATACTCACTGATTATTTTTACAGGCAATCTTCTGGAAGAGCCACAACTCCACATGAACGGCCTATCAGTTGTGCCAGCTGGCTCATCATATTGAGAAATGAAAAATAACACATCTATAGATTTTTAGGTCATTTTAAGACACAGTCTGAGTGCAAACCTGTGTTTGCTGCATAACCAAAATTTCTGTGATAGAGAACGCAGGTGCGGAGTCAGCTGCTAGAAATGTTTATACTGTAATAAATTTCCAAGATGAGTAATATTCCTTTTAGAAATTATCAGTAATACTATTTTTAAAGAGAAGTTTCCACAGAAGTTTTTTGAACTGTCTGCATAACAGCCAATAGCATAATTTAATTCCGAAGACCTAAAATACAGTCCAAATTATTTATTCCACCCATTTTAGTTATTTACAAGGGGCAGATTCCACTCTTGGGTAAAGCCTTTCCCTTTAAATACGTTCAGAGAAATAAGCTGGAATACTCCTAAATAAAGGTATTCTGTCACTTGAATAATAAAGTAGAATATTCCAGATCCAAAGGAAGAAGAAAAGCAAATGTATCATCTTATGGGGCCAGTAGTGTGTGAAAAAAAGAGAAGCATGTACAGTATGTTCATTGAATGTCATGGCATATAAAAAAAACCTTGATCCACAGATGTCAATGACTACTGAATTAGGTCTAAAATATGTCAAGTGAAGGAAAGCCAAAAGCTGCAACTCTCACTCTTGAGAACAATCTCCTCAATTTTCTTAACAAAAGATTTTTAATGTTATGTCAGTATTTTTGACACTTTCACTTGCATTATTCTTTGAAGATATATGCTTTTAATTATCACATATAATAAGTATAGTTGAAAGGTACAGTAATGCAGTAAAATAGTGAGCTGTAATACTATATAATATTACACAAAGCCATTGGAAAATACATGTATTTACTTCTTCAATAGTATTTAAATTATACAATTATTATTTTGTGTCCTCTAAAAATTTTTTGGAGGACACATTCCTTCACATTTCTTTTGCTTCAAGTAAAAGATAGTAATTTTCAAAAGATCTTTATAAGAATTATAGTTGACTGAAATAGCTTTAGGAGAGGGATGAATAGATCTGACAGCTAGGCAGTGAACCTAAATGTTGTTGCTTTAGAAAAGGGGTTAGGGTTTTCCAAGACTTACACATTTGATTTATCTTTTCATGCATAATCACATGTAGAGAGAAAAAGGATTGTGCAGAAATGGGATTTTTATATGTGGGAAAAAATGGTGTGCAATTCAGAAAGCTGAAGGAGGAGGAAACGAACATAAACAGAGAGGGCAAGGAGAGAAAATCCATATTGTATCAGTGCAATGGTGATATCAAATCTTGAGCATGGATTATGACCTCTCCCTCATGCCGGTCAGTAGCATCTCACAGAAAGGAAACCCACCAGAATATCTGTGTGAATAATTGCTCATTGCTGCAAGGCAATCACAAGGCAGCAGTAAGTTACCCTGAAAAGCCTGCTGTACTAGGAAATGTATTCATACCTAGCTCCTTATGCTCCATTTCCCTTCCAGCAATGTATTTTGGGAGATCTTCATTAGAAATGCTGTATGGAACCAAAGAGGAAGTGGCACAACCTGTTGCTGAGTTGTAAGGTAAGTCTGCACATGTAAGTGAAAATGTAAATACAACAAAGGTAAAAATATTTGAGGTAATCCTAATCTATATAATGTAGGTACCACTAGCAACCAGAGGACACACCAAGAGCCAAGCTATCTTCTCTAGAATAACTCATACTTGTGAACTTGTGTATTTACCTGAACTATCCATGGTAAAGCCATCACAAATAAGTTTGTCTGCTTTACATTCATTCACACAATCATTTGTTTCTGTGATCTGATATACTGGAAGAATTTAGCCATGTGGATTGTAAGGAGCCACAGGGAAAATTTGAGCTGAGCAGTCCAACTGCATCTCCCTCACCTGTAAAACAGAACTCAAATCAGCACTTCTACAGGGAGCAGTCTGCAAAGTATTACCCTCATTTCTGTCTTCTCTGATCAAGAATGGACCTGTGAAGGCTTCCTTGTGATCACACAAGGGAACCTTTCAGTCTATTTATGTAACCTTTGTGATTAGGAAGAAAAATCTTCCAAATGTGCAGCTGATGTAGTATCTTCTACCTGAAACTGCAGGTAGCAAGGCACCAGGTGCATAGAATCAGCAGTAGTAACCCAGATGTATCAAGTGCCCCTGTTGTCTCAATGGAATTGCCATTTATTGAAACCAGTACCACCCTCACCTCATACAAAATATAATAGAAGAAACTCCTTCTGAAGGGCAAATAGAGAGTAAAAAACATAGTAGGAGATAAACATGAAAATTTGGGCAGGAGGAGGTGACTGGAAGGTGAGGAAGAGAAGATTTGTACAAACAATATTCTGAATATATTTCTGGATCAGCAAGTGTGGAAGAACTTCATTGCCACTAGGTGTACAAGCACTAAAAAAAAAAAAAAAAAAAGGATCCTTCCAGCCCTTAAATAAGTCTCCTGTTATTTCGCCTTTGCCTCTCCTCCCAACCCTTCTGTTGTGTTGGCTTTTGCTGTATCCAAGTAACAATCTCTGATCTCACTCTTTGACTGTTTTTTCCTCAATAACTATTTGTTCTTTTCAAACCTTATGGTGCTTCCCAAATTGGTTGTTTCAGCTGTTTGCTAAACCTCTGGAAAAAAGAAAAGCAACTGTCCCCGTTACCAGGCAAAAGCCAGTTTCTGCTACACATAGTTGTGATGAGGTGCAGTCCTGCTGCCACTGCTACTCCATCTCCGTGGAATTCACTCAACGACACCTGAAGCTGACAGGCAGCAGTTAGCCTTTGTACTTTGCTCTGATAGATGTTTTATAATTGAATCAGGTGATATCAACTTTCTGCAGCCTGATTTCTAAGCAAAATTTACAGCAGCAACAGGCCAGAAAAAGCACTTAAGTGTAGATTTGGTAAGGTTATTAGATTAACCAGGATTGCATGAATAAAGTAGTGTATCTAAATAAAATCTCATCCTTCAGCTGATTGCTTTGGGAATCACAAAGAAATCATTTGTNTTTTTAAAAGTCAGGTGCCTTGTTCACTTCTTGTTCAATGGAGTCTAGCAGATCAGGCTGGACAGGCTGCAGTTTACCCAGATAAGAAGTTCATGGTGGGTCTCCCCATGCCTTGTGTACAGCTAGCCTAGCCCCAGAACTTCTCAAGCCTCCACCACTGCTTGTAAAAAGTTAAATTCAGCTCACTCTCCATTCTTCTGGGTGAACAGAATTCAATGTCAATATTTTTGTGAAATCATAAGACACGGGATCCAGAGCACCAGACACAGAAAATTTTTACCTTCCTCTAAAATTCTTTATCCGGTCTGTACAGGTTTAGCAAGATGAAGGGAAAGTCTGTGCTGATGTGATTGTACAGGCCCACTGTAAACTACCAATGCCATAGTAGCAGTTTCAGCACAGCAGTCTCAAGCTCCAGCACAGGCTAATTTACCCAATTTCTGAGGCACTGCAGTAAAGGCAAGCCCTAACAATCCCAAATGACATTGCATATTTTAAATTCCTGCATGCAAAACTCTTTACAATCTGAAAATATCTCACTGCTCACAGAGATGATAACATATCTTGCAGCATAGAAACAAGACTTCACCCTTTAGTTAAATCAGTCCTTTCCTTCATATCCTTTTGTATAAATTGCACCAGATAGATTCAGCCTGTTCCTGAATATAGGCTGCAAATACTAATCAGACCTCCAAAGAGGCCTTCAGGATGATTGACGGGGAAGCCCTTAATAAAGGCTTTCTGGTTTTGGCAGGCGAGCAGGAGAGCAAGCAAGAAAGGAAGCAGCTTGAGTTACTTGAAATGCTGAGGTGGAGGCGTTTGAGAAACTGTGAAGGGAGAGGTGTTTGATAAGCCCTGAGTGGAGAGCAGCTGCAGAAATTCTGATGGGCCTGCTAAAATGGCCATGGAGTAAGTGGCTGTTAAGTCTTGATTTTCCATTCTTGCCATTGACAGAGAGAAGAGACAGAGTCAGCAAAATACTGATGAGCAGAACCATCCTAATTTTCATTTTCCCGTGAAACAAGGAGCCTGGAGACCTCCCTGCATTCTACAGGTGATGTTTGAAATCCTTGCTTTGCCAAGGTCTTGGAGATGGACACTGTTTTCAGACCTTTCACTGAATTCTGTGCTAGATTTCTAAAGACATGAGAAGGAGAGAATTTATAGCTGTGCTTCCTCACGCTGCAAATAGTGGAAAGGCTGGTAAAAAGACTAAGAGCATCTCAGTACCAAGGCAATAAGGCACTGAAAAGTCACTGAAGTAATTGTCCATGAAGAAGCAAAGAAATGCTCATAGTATCAAGTGTCCTGAAGAGTTTCTGAAGAGTTGTATTACAGAACAGCCTAAGTCATTACTCCAGGCCAAGAGGATTTAGAACATGTCATCTTGATTGAATAATTCACAGCAAAGGGAAAGGCCTGAGATCTTCCTTCAAGTTTTAGCTGTGGGAATTAAAAGCATTTGATAACATGCCATAGATAAACAAGCAGACATGTTGAAAAGTATAGGGAAAGATGCTGGCACTACATTTTGCCAGTTTTTGCAGCATTGAAGCTCTTAGTGTCATGTATTCCTAAAACATTATTCAAATTGAGACTTAAGTAGATTTCCTGATCAGCACTATTACTGCGTACCATGAGGGTTAGAACCTGATTCTGTGGCACTGGCCTCAAGTGTGCTTTCAGAACTCTCTCGTATCCCAGTGCCTACACTGACCTCAGTTTTGTAGTAGTTATTAGCTGTGACAGTAAGTGACCACGTAATTTCTGACTAGCAGGGCAGTTTGTTTACTTTGTGCAACACCAACAGGCATGGCTTAACCAACCTAGGAGTGGAAATAAATGATGTTTAACAAGTGAAGGTTTATTCAGACTTCATTTGGCAAAAACAGATGGAATTTGATTTTCTCACAATTACTACAAGCTGAGAATAGCTAAATTGTTGCTATGGAAGTGGAAAGGTACAACAATAAAATAACATACAAGTCTAACAGTCTTGAGGCTGAAACATAAAAATATGGCTTCACATACACATTCACCACAAATGGCACATTATAGTAAATCATAGGATGATTACACCTAATTATATAATGAGAATAGGTTACTGTAGCTATAAAACCACGTTTGTGGTTTTTCCCAGCTCAGTTCCATTCTGCAAGGCAACAATGGCAAAGTATGCATGACACAGCATTCATATCCCATGTAAAAGACAAGAGACTACTGCTAAATATATGGTATTAGTAACCAGTCAAGTTTTTCCTCAAACTTAACTCCTCATATTATGTCAGCAATGCATCTTTGACACCTTCCAAGCTATATACCTAGCTTCTTTGTGTCCATTCTTACAGCTGTTATAGGTTATGCTCTCTGACTTAGCCTAGAAAGGGTTTTACTTGCTTCCTTTCAAACAGGGGGAGGGAGAAAAAAATTTTAAAAAATAGGAAGTAATTGTATTGGACATAGTTCAATCTCAAACTATTCTATTCAGGCTGTAATTTAATTCCCAGTACAGATCCATACGCCCTGACCCAAAAAGTCTAGTCTCCAGCCCATGGAATTTTGCTACTAACTTCACAGGGACTTTGCCTGAAAGAAATAATAATAAGTTCTTTCACCAGATTGAAACGCTGAGGTACACAGGGCAAAAAAACCTCATTGAAAATTCAACAGATGCATCGCTTTTAGAGACAATCAAATTAGCCCGGATAACCTCAGTTTGCCCTCCTTTATGACCTAGTTTAATGAAATCTTGAGTAAAACTTCACATCAAAATGTCACAGAAAAAATACAGATGTACTCAACGTTTGGGACTTTAAGGGGGAGATGCTATGGTGTTATCTTAGAGGATATAACTTACTGGTACAAAAGGTGAATCTCTTCTCATTTTGACAACTGATTTATTTTGAACTTGATATTAAGACCTGTTTGGAGATAGAAAGTTTTAGCTGATATCTAAAGTACCTAAAACAGTATTTATGTTTTCACAGTAGTGTACAATGGAATCATTATTAAGATATGAGTCACAGCTTAGAATTGCTTTATCACTTTAAAAATATACTTTTTGACTGACATTTCTAAATGCTGACTTATCTAGGTAATAAGGGAAGTAAAAGAAGTGATTAAGAATCTAACACTAACTTTATGGATACAGGTTTCTTCCTGAAATATCGATTGTTAGCTAAGATTCACAAGCACCATGGATCACAATTCTAAGAAATTCTGAAATATGGAGAATATTTGTGAAAAAACTTAGTCAAATTCCCAAACTTTGTGTTAATCCAATTCGTTCCTTGTGCCTGAGAATTTTTCAGCTGAAAATTATTCTTCCCTTAAGAACATTTTCTCCTTTGTTAAACACCGCCTCCCCCCCCAAAAAACAACCAAACAAACAAACAAACAAAAAACCAAAACAAACAAACAAACAAACAAAAACCCAAAGGAAAAAAAATTCCCTGTTTCAGTGCTGGTATTAGATGAATGGATTTTTCTCATCCACTCCTATTTCCTATCCTCTGCTAAAATTTTCACACTTTATAGCATAATTCAAGTAAGAATATTATTTAATGTAATAAAACTTGTGTTATCTTACATCATTTACATTCTTATTCTTATATATAAACATATTGTCCTGGTTTTTCAGCTGGGATAGAGTTAATTGTCACAAGAAGCTGGGACGTGACACAGGCAGGATAGCTGACCCAAACTGGCCAAAGGGGTACTCCATACCATATGACATCATGCTCAATATATAAGAGGAAGCTGGCCGGGGAGGAGGGTTTGCAGCTTGGGGATAGACTGGGTATTAGGTTCCAGATGGTGAGCAAATTGCATTGTGTATCACCTGCTTTGTATATTCTGTTATCAGTATTGTTGTTGCTATTTTACCTCTTCCTTTTCTGTCCTGTGAAACCATTCTTAGCCCAACCCATGAATTTTACCTTTTTCTTCTGATTCTACTCCCCATCCCACTGGAGGAGGGGGACAAGTGAGCAAGTGGCCACATGGTGCTTAGTTGCCAGCTGGGACTAAACCACAACACTTATGTATATATACGAATAAATGACTTCTGAGATAGATATATAGATATATATATATAGATATATATATATAATTACATATAAATAACAAAATATTTTATCTACATGAATAATATAAATATTATTTAATATTTATTAAGTGTTCTGGTTTCATTCATAAGCCTATAATATATACTATGTAAAACTATGCTTTTGCTCCTTAATCCTGTTCATGGTTCTTTTGTAAATATAGAAGTATCTGTAACTCTGCTGTGCCATTCAGCTCTTGGCTCACTAGTATGCTGTGTCCCCCAGACCAGCTACGTGATTTGTTTCAAAGAGGACAAAGATCAGAGAAGGTGGAATTAGGAAAATCAGGATACTAATCCTAAATAACTTGGAAAAAACCAAGGATGGGGCTATATGGAACTGCATAACAACACGCTAACATAGTAACAGTGCTTTCAAATTATATTAATTTTTCCTACTTTAATATTCTGTGTATTTTTAAAAGTTTACTTTAGAAATAAACTCCATGGGGTTCCTGGCAGAGCTGCTCTGCCACAACAGTTTATACCGACCATCTGTGGTGTGCCAGAAGCTTCCCGAATGTTCTGCCACCTGACTCAAAATCCTGAAGCTTTTCACATTTTTCTGCCAATTTTCATCCATACTATGTCTGTTTCCAACACTGAAAACCTAAAAAAGCAAAATATATATCTAAAAGATGCACAGGATAGTAAATTCAGCCACAATATCATGGCCAAAAAAAGACCAAAGACTACATTAATCTGCACCCGTGGGCTTTAATCATCAAGGACAGTTGCATAGTCTGAAAATAGAGTTCTTAAAGAGCAAGAGGACTCCTGCATTTTCTAGGGACATAGAACATACAAAACTCAGCATCATTTCCTTTTAGCACGTAATAATGTCAGGCTAGATATAAGGCTGATTTCTATTTTTGTAGGTGACCAGAGAACTTTTTTTTGTCACCACAGACAACATTTTTTCTGTCGATGTTTCAATTTCTCACATGTAAAGCATGGACAAGATATCTATGCTTTGACAATGATTGGTCAATATGCAATAAATGAAGACCCTCTTCTGGAAAATACAGCAGATTATCAAAGGATGCACAAGGAAAAAAAAGGACGCTAAGATAATTGAATTGCCATGCTCGCCAACAAGAAGAAAGGCCATGAATCAGGAAAAGATTCATATTTATGCTGCATGGAAATCAACTACCAGGGAAACAGATCAGCAGCACATGCTTAAGCTCAGTTCATGGAAGTATTTCTACTGAAGAACCGACTCTTGAAAATGAAGCCCTATTTACACCAGGAAAGAAGGTAAGACTAATTTCACTGAAGGGTGACACTGAAGGACTTAATTAGTACTGAAATAGGGAGCTTGCTAGGGATCATGCAGAAAATAAAGGGAGCTTGCTAGAGAACATGCAGAAAATAAATATCATGTGGTGTGAAAGAACCATGAAGAGCTGGTAATGGCGTGGAATTATCATGCTGCCAGTATGGATGTGCATATAAGCTTTGCTTTTCCTTCTGATTTCAACACCTTGGAATACTGTGTTCCAGTAAACAAACAAAAGCTGCCTTGTTTGTAAAGATCATCCTATTTTTCTGAAATTGTCTGCTCTTCACATAGTCCTAAAATAAAATCTCGAACAGGTCCAAATCCTCATGGAGTCTGCCTCAGCAATAATTGATACCCACATGCAAAAAAAGATGAAAGCCTAGGATGATGTATTAAAAGACCATATAGAAGAGCAGCAGTATAGCAGTCAGAAGCCAGTTTGCTTCTTGATCCATGTGAGCAACTCTACAATAACTTCCTTTTCAAGAGCTAAGAATAAACCTCTATCAAAGATTTGGTCCAGCTGTTTCTGTACAATTCTATTAAGGTTAGACATATGCTAAAGTATACATATCTAGATTCAGGTATTTTTTTTCTGGTTAAGTTATATTTTAAAGCAGATTATAAAAACACTTATTATTAACACAACATTGATGTCACAAAATAGATAACTATAATTTATCAATATCTTATAAATCCATCTGACATTTGAGTAATAATATCCAGCTTGCTCTTATGAATAGCTGGCCAGTAAGCATTCAAAAACCACTTCTGTTTTTAAATCAAGATACTGTAAAGTACTGGTCCCTGGTGACTTCCAGCACAGAAAGCTTTTTTTACAGCCCAAAATGTCTCTTTAATTGTGATTGTCCCAACACCAACCTGTTGAGTCTGCAACTGCCTTTCATCTGGGCACCCAAGAACAGACAGATTTCTCAGAGCCCCCAGGTGATCCTTTCCGGACCCTGTCTACTCTTGAGCAACATTTACAACATAATTTAAAGAAAATTAAAGAAAAAGGAAAAAAAAAGAAAAGAAAGGGGGGCTATTTCCTAGGCCTTGGTGGAATAAGCCTCCTCTTTCAAGTGTGATCAGAAAAACAAATCTGCATTGCAGATTTGTTTTGCCATGGTATACCCCAGATCAATGCCTATCTCTAACCAGGACATTGGGAACCCATAGTTTAAATGCTTACCTCTGACTAGGTGCTGCACGAACTTTCCAGACATACTTTTCAAACAACATCTTTAAACAATATAAAAAAAGCAAATATATATTTCAAGCACCTACTGGTACTGGAGTTCTGGGGGGGAGGGTTGGTTGTGGGACTTTTTTTTTCTTTGTCTATCTCAGCTAAAGGATTTCATAAATTTGCTTGGAATTCATACCTTGTGTAAGCCAAGCTTTTAAAAGTCATTTAGCTGAAATATTCTCAGCATGCATTCTTATATAAGTTTATATAACTCCTGAAGCTCCTGTGAAAGAGCTGAGTGTTCAAAAGCCAAAGTCTTTTTCTAACTTTCCTCACATACCCTTTGAACTTTTTAAATGGGTAATGAATTTTCTCAGCTACATGCTTCAGCTGGTTTCCTTGGATTTGTTGCTGATATTAAGAACACCACCAGCTGTCGCTTGCTTTACCAGACTCTAGACAATGAGTCAGAAATGTGTTGGCCTTTGCATGTATTATCCAGCTTTTGCCAGTGTAGTGTATTATCCAGCTTTTGCCAGTGTAGTGGTCTCAAATCTGCATTGACGATTTCCATGCTACCAGATTAAGTGTCCCTTAAAATAATGCACAGATGAGCTTCCATACTTTCTACTGAGCCTTTCCCTCTATATTCTCTCTTCTATTACTATCATATTTCTCTCTTTACCTTTGCTCTTGTAAAATTTACCCCGGTTTCTTTTAGATTATACCAGGAGTTTGCAAGTTGTTCAACAAAAGCCTATGAGAAGCAGCATGTCAACAAGAAAACATTCTGGTTTCAAACTAACACTCACTATATGTTCCACAAGAGCCAAAATATTTCATTCTCCTGCCATTAACAGCATGCCATTCCCTGTGACTGTACACACATGAGTTACCTTTCTCTCATGCACAGCTGGCAGACTGTCTTCTGTCATAAGCAAGAAACCTGCTGCCTCTAGTAACAGACTACTTTGTCCATGTCAAAAGCTACCAGTGATTCTTGACGCCACATAAAAATAGCTCTCTGTCCTTTTGGCCTACATGCATATTTCCCACTGACAAACTTTTTTTCCTCTGCTCCTGCCCACCAAGAGTTACCAAGAGTGACTCCAAATGTTTACATTTCTTAATTGAATTTGTGCAGAAAGGAAGTCCAAGTGAACTTTGGCTTGTGTTCAACAGTAACCCAGATAAGAACTAGAATGAAGTCTGAATTTAGAGGAGAGAAATTAGAAACTCTAGCCACCAAATGTTATTCAGTGGCATGTCAAATGCTTATCAAGATATCATTTATGACATATTTAATTGGTTCTTGTAATTTGAGCAATATGAACGATTTTAGTAATAACGGATGTTTCATTGTGTTTCGTTTTGAATTGCTGTCTGAAACCCTAAAACATTTAAAAAGGATGCTATAATTAGACTTGGCTGGAAACTTCTTGATTAAACACTTTTCATTTGAAAAATGCTGTTTTGTCATAAGCGCAACTTTTTGCAGAAATATATGTGTTTTATTGAAACTTTCACAAGAAAAGATTCTCAAGTTAAAACGGGAGACAGCCAGAGATAAACCTTTTCAATACTCACCTCTCAGAGTTAAGGTGGTGTTCTGCTGTGTCCTGAGACAGTGGCCTAACCAGGAAGCTGTTTCAGTCTGAGTTCCCTAGTAAACGATACAGGATAAACTGCCACGGTATTGGACACTAGCTGGTGACTTAGCTGTCCTTCCACATCTGATCTTGTCACCTACTTCCTCCATAGCCATCTACACATTTACTTATTGTAGAAACTTTGCCGCTTTGGCCTTATCAGGTTGTCCTGACTGCATTCTCCTTGGCTATGCCAGTTCATTATAATATAAATTTTGAGTACATTTTGAGTACATTTCATTCCACCAGGTCACCCTCCACACTGCACCCAAGTTAGGGAGAGCTTAGTTAGTTAGCTTGCTTCAACTGGTGTTTGTCAGAACCAGTTCAAACTGATGTTTTCTTCATGTCACTGAATGAAACCAAAGATAAAACCCCTCGAATCCTGCATGACTTTAAGAGTTCACAGAGCTATCTTTAAAGCTTCATCTGTAATAAGAAATACAGTAAATCAGTCAGTCAGTTAATTAAGACTGAAAAACCACTGTGACCTTTTCAATCTACTTATGAAATTCATAAAGAATTGCTTTCCAGAATGAGTAGGATTGTATGATATAGTGTAATAGACTGAAGCCAAAACTAACAAGATCTTTGAAGGTCTTGAATAGTCTGCTTCCAGTGAAGTCTAGAGTCTCCCAGACTTGCTACCTGGCACACGAGCTATACCATCAGTTCTCATGAACAGATTGTGAAATTTGCAATTTCCTAGGAAAATTTTTGTGCTGCAATCTACCCTGATTTTTTTCTGTTGTCAGGCTGCTCACTTCTCATGCCAGCTGCTCCACCCACCTGTTCCCCTGTGTATAACTTAATAATCTCCATTTGATATAAACTAGAGCAGACCGAGGAAGTGTAAACTTTCAGTGTAGGATGATAGCACAGGGCGACTCTGGGGGAGTAGAATGTCTGGCAGTATACATACAGCAAGCACAAGATTTTGATCAGCAGTAATGAATAGATTGGTTCAGGGATAATGCTCATTAAGTTGGTTGGTATTATGGGCATTGATTCTGCAAGGTGCTGTTCATCTTGTAGCCACACAAAATATTTTTTAGCAAATTAAATGTTCTTCCCCACTTTCCTATCTTCTAGCATTCCTCAGAAATCACAGTAAGGATTCCGTATCCAAGTAGGAATTCTTGCTCCTACAGTCAGAGGATGAACAAACTGACAGACGCATCTTCCAGTCTTTGCTTTAAAAAAAATAATAATAATAATAAAAAAAACCAACCATGAAAACCACCACCCCCGCCCCACACACACACACAAAACAGACCAAAAACCACTCTACTCTTGCACCACTTTAACTCTCCCATGGAATTTCCCAATGTCTTGTGTTGAAAGTGATTGTCAGGATTTCCTAGAGTTCTAATAATTTATTGTGTCAATCCAATGGTATGAATTATTTGGTAAAAATAGTGATTTAATGTCATAGAAAATGGTGATCTTTCTCTCTTCAAACATCAGCTTCTGAGAAGTTAAACATCAAAGGTAGGCAAACTGATCAGACTCCCCTCCACTAACAGTAGAAAGAGAACTTTCATCCCAAGTTTCATAAGAAGGCAAGAAATACATTTTAGAGTTGCTTATTTCTCTCTATTGACTAATGAGGCAATCTAGATTAGCAGGTTGGAGTAAATGTCTAATTTTAGAGAGTTAAACTTTTAAAGTTGGAGTGTGACACAAAGCCCACCCTAGAAATTTCTTTGTACATACCACTACATATATGTACAAATATCTGTATAACATTACATAAGAAATGCCAATGTATTTTTATATTACTATTATAAAGAATCAAGTCTTTGAAGATCAACTGTAAGTACATTAATTTTCAAGATTATCTTTGAATAATTTATTAATTGAATGTGAAATTTTCATAGTTTCTCAATCTGGTGGCAAATTTTTCCCCATTAGAAACAGGAAATACAGCACTAATTAGTTTTCTAATTTTAGATTTTTATATCTTGTTTTTGATTTCACATTTGTTTAATTGCATTCATAAGTATTGGTAAGGGGTTTAGATACTGAACAAAGGTAGTTTAGCTAAGTAATTTAAACAACTTGTTTGTTTGTTTAATTATATGTTCTCAGTCTACAGCCAGACACTTCACCTTATTTAGTCAAGCAGTGCCACTGCCTTTGCTAGTGAAGGCAAGTAAAATGAGCAGAAGTTGTCTGCCATGACTCTTAATCAGATGGGTAACTCATCACTGACATCTATGGGGAATCAGAGGTTTAAATCTGGACAATTAAATACCTTTGTGCACCTGGGCTTCAGTGGCCTCAGTGTGCTGAGCCTGCTCTTCTGTTACTGATTTCAGTGTGCGCCAAGGTTGCTCAGCATCTCGTGTTTCTCTGCCTGGATATGAATTCCATTAGAAGCTGGCAGTAGCTCTAAGGACTAACAGTTGGGAACACAGCTAAGTAAAGAGGTGCAGAGTCCATTTGGACTACAACAGTGGAAGCGGGAAATGTATCTTGGGGCAAGAAAATAGTAGATCTCAGCTGATATCATCTAGAGAACTTTGGAAGCAAGATGGAAAGAGCAGATTAGCAGAGGTTCATTGTGGCACTGTGAACTTAGAAATTACAAATTAAAGCCTATGTTACACAGGCAAAAATAAGGAGCATTTCTCACAGGCAAAACATTACTAACTCTTACTCACCACAGACTTACGAGAAATAGCCCAGAGAGCAGTATATTCACAGCACAATGAAAATAATAAACTAAAGCTACCAATTAGTCTACAGAAAAGGGATAGGGTATTCTTACTACTTTTGGAGGCAATTGCAGTTTTCTAGTTAGCGTCATTTAAGACCAGAACTGTGATCTGTAGTGCTATAGATACTATAGGTTTCATTTATTGCTTCACTGGATAGAAATATTTTAGCCTCATTTTCTTAATCATTATGGATTCACAATGTTTGCGCAGGTCCTTCTCTCCCTAAGTTTTCTACCACTCTGTTGGGTATTGTTCCAAGGGAATCCATACCTCAGTGATATTAAGGTACAGCACTTATTTCTAAAATCTGACGACTACTGCTACTGGTTTCCCTCTAAATATCCAATTCTGTATTTTAGTCATTGTTACACAAGGTGGCAGGCAGGAGCTCTTTTTTCCTATAACAAACATGGAACAATTTTTATTTCTGTAACTGTGACAAGATGCAGTCCTAAAATCCCAAAACTTTAACCACGCCCAAACACAGAAGCAGCATATTCTAGCTAATTTTACAACACATGATGAGTGCTTTCAAATACCTTCACCTGCAGTGATACTTAAAGACATATATTGACATGGATATATTTTATTGATTACAGTTCAAAACGAGTATCAGATGTTCTGTGTGGGCCTGACAAATACTCCTTACACATATGACACACTTTGTTAAATTATTACACTGTTACACTTCAGAAAGAACAAATCCTGCCAACATTTATGTATATGCTTGATTTTACCAGCCTGACTACTCCTGGCATGATGTATAATGTTCATAAGATCAAGGCCTAAGATATCATTTGCAATAACTTGGAATACAAATGCCTTCTAAAAAAATAACACTTGCCATAGCTGAAAGCTACTGAGATTTCATTGCAATTAGCAGCAGCAGCCTGGGGAATAAACATGATTCGCTCAGGAATTTACTCTGGTCCAGGCATCAGGGAGAAGAACAGTATGAAACAAAGGAGGGAAAAATGAGGCAGAAGGGCAGAAGAGATTCTTTATATCTTCTGAGTGTTGTAATTTATTTTGAAATGTCTGATTATTCTTAGTGAAAAGTCAGGCAGGCCTAGAAAAGGGCCAAATGTGCATGCTGGGACAGAATTTAGTGCTAGACAGATTTTAGAAGGAAAGCTCTGGAATCACAGTAGCTTTGCTTCTGAATTCTGCACCTGGTTACTGCAGAAATGTTTAATGTATCTAACAGGAAAAGGAGATCTGTGGCTAAAGGCTTTCTCTTTATTGTAGGTGTAGTGGAACAGAGGATGAAATATGATATAGGTGATTAACAAGAATCTCATGCTGCTCCATGTTTGATATGACCTAGATCTGGGAAAAGCAGGTATTTACTAATATGAATTATTAAGAATATAGGGAAGCCGTGTCATGGAGTGGCTTAGAAATCTGTCCAGCTTATGCTATAATTTCTTTTATTACAAAGAAAAAATTATATTTTTTTTGGGAGGGGGGTGCTTTATAGCTTTGCTGCTTTTCAGTGGCCACTTTGAGCTCTGCACTGCTACTTCTCATCATTAGACCTTTTCTTACTAAACCACCCTCTCATTTTTGTCCAAATCCTGATTTCCATAAGGGATGCATTATTAAATCCCTGCACTAATTGAAAGGATCTGAGGAAGGTACCCCATAAATAACCTCAAATTACTGACATAATTTTAAATGGTAAGTCATGGACAAGCTAAACCAGTGACTTCTACTATTTCTGCTGAAATTCCCTAAGTTTTTGTATCCATCAAAAAGGACTCTAGACTGTCACATTCCTTGTACATGCTTCTAGCAGCAACTTATTTAACATTTTCTTATATTCAATGTTTCCTATATCTAAGTCCCAGAATGTGGGAGCCCTTCCCAGCCATTTGGCCTAGCTGCAGTCTCTCTCTGCACCCTGACCCCACATCAAGCCAGGTGTTCACAAACTTTCTGGCTCCCTCCACACTTTTCCCCATACCTTACTTCCCATGGGAAGAAAAACAGACATGAAGGGTGGAAGAGGGTTGTAGTGTGCTGTGGCCAAGTCTTCAAGTAGGGCAATTACGTGATTGGGTCTCTGGGTAAATCCCAGTGTTTCAACAGTCATTATTCATTCAGTGTTTAAAGTGGTACAGTCCCGTTCCCTCACATAAAATGAGGTGGTGTTGGAAGTAATCAGAGCCCAGTTCCTTCATTTTGTGGGGAACAGACCTGAGTCAGTGGAGTATCATCCTGGAAGATCTGTGATAACAGAACCTTTGAAAGATGGATCATAGGCAGAGTAATTAATGTCACTAGGACTTCCCCCAGTGCTGAGGAAGTTATTCCTCATTGCTAATTTCTACATTAGCCACACTGGAATTGTATTCTAATTTCCAGATGTATGTGGGTGAGAAGAAAGGAAACAGATTAAGGGACTTAGCATGAAGGTGTTGCAACAATTTTCTGGTGGGGCAGTTTGCAAGGGCTACTGCAAGGAACAGCTTGCTTAGCCATGCTCCTAGCTCTGAAGGGTCTTGTAAAATAAAATTGAATCAACAATAAAGCTTATCACTTTTAGATGATAAATGACATTTTACACAGGATATTGAAGGAGAAGGTATAAAGTGTATCATAATTGCCCACTGCTTGTGGAACTGTTGAACCGATTTCTGGTTCTTTTTTTTTTCTTGCCTTTTTATTTCTCCATTAGTATTCAAAGGGGTTTCTAAAAGCTACACTTCTAGAACTTTTAACTTCCTGCCATGATTTGTGGGCAGCAAGACTGTTGTATTCCTCTATTCTTCTTTAGCAGTGAAGAACGAAGAAAGAGATTGGAGGTTTCTGAGACACTAAAAGAAGAAACAGAAGAGAAGGAATTGCCTTGCTACATAAAGCAGTAAAAGACTGCAAATTTTCTTCAAACACTCTTCTGAGACAAGCAAAGGCAGCAGGATCACTGTATAAATGATCTTTTCCTTGAAAACTGTTAGGAGAGACAATCACAGGGAGAATATTAAAGTTCCTAAAGTGTTGATAGATTATGGCATAGATTATGGCATTACCTCAAGGAGAAGATCTGGTTTGGAAGGAGATACACTCTGAGGAATTGAAAGAGAATTAATAATATCACCAAACCAACTGCTGAACATAGCAAATGGAAGTCTGCTTCATCTGACTTGTGTGTACAAACAAAAATGCACACTACATTGGGCTTGATAGACTTGAAATAAGGATAATTTTCCTGGAACTTTTTTCTCTAGATAGTAGAAACAGATTGTGAGCAAAAATTCAGGAATTTCACACCTTATCCTAAGATCTAATAGTTGAGAGAACAAGTAATAGGAATTGACAAAAGTTAGTGTAATGCAGAGATCCTAGTATCACTGAGAATCATTTAGGATTGTACCTAGTGTTCTCAAAACTCCTTGCTTTCATAGAATCATAGAATGTTTTGGGTTGGATTGACCTCAAAGATTATCTAGTTCCAACCCCCCTGCCATGGGCAGGGACACCCTCCACTAGACCAGGCTGCCCAAAGCCCCATCCAATCTGGTCTTAAACACTTCCAGGGATGAAGTCTCCACAACCTCTCTGGGCAACCTGTTCCAGTGCCTCACCACTCTAACAGTAAAGGATTTCTTTCTAACATCTCATCTTAATCTACCCTCCTTCAGCTTAAACCCATTACCCCATGTCTTGTCACTACAGTCCTTGATAAACAGTTGCTTTCCATCTATCCTGTAGGCCTCCTTCAGGTACTGGAAGGCCACAATTAGATCTCCCCGGAGTCTCCTCTTCTCCAGGCTGAATAATCCCAACTCACTCAGCCTGTCCTCATAGGAGAGGTGCTCCAGTCCTCTGATCAACTTTGTGGCCCTCCTCTGGACTCTTTCCAGCAGCTTGATGTCTTTCTTCATACCAGTCATGGTTCTCATTAGGTGCTTTAGAAGCCTTTTAGAAAGGAATTCTCATTTTGTAGTGCAAGAGTTCAAACATACTTGGGCAACTGGATTCACCTCGTCCTTTTCAGTAGGTGTTTCAAAATGACAGCAGTCAGAAGATGGACTGGCAGGCTGCTCTTATCTGTCTCTCTCCTGTTCAGTCAAGGACAGTCAAGGACAGCTTCATTTGGAGATCTGCTGATCTGCCACTCAATGAGCTATTCAAAGTCTAGCCTCCAAAGACAATTGTTCTCCTAGTTCCTCTTGGTTTCTCTTGAGTTATTTCAACTTTCTTGAGCAGCAGCCACACCATACCGGGCTATAACTCTCCCTTGCTGAGCATGTGGTGCAGTAGAAGCCATGGTAACAGAAGCCCGAAGTTTGTTTTCAAAGTGATCTGACTCCTAAGCGAAGTTCCCCACTTCTGCCAACACAACAGTGCTCCTTTTCCTTCCTCTCTCACCAGACTGTCTTGACAGCCAACAGAACCAGCCTATAGCTGCAACAATAACAGCCTCATGGAAACACAAAGTAGTTGGATCCAAGGAGCAGGGTGGAGTGCCACATGTGACTGAACAGGCCCTGGGTCAAGGATAAAGAATATTTAAAGAAAGTAGTTGAATCCCTGAAGAATTCTACCTCTGAAGAATGTTTTTTGGTAAAGAGGTCACTGAAGCAGACAGCTTGCAATCTTATTTTAATTAAAGCAGGCATGTAGTTGTGAACAACTAAATTCATGACAGGAAAAAACCCCACGTATCAGTCTACAGATACTGATACAAAATTAGTTGTAACTGAACTTAGAGACAAGAGAAAAATGTGCTTGTGTCAAAGATGTATCATTGGATTATCCTGAGTAGGAAGACACAGACTTTGCTGTTGAAAGAAAATGGTTTCTTAATATATTAAAAGCAGATCCTTGGGTCAAGCTCATTATCACAAGACTAGACTCTGGTTTGCTATGCGTATCTGAGACCAGCAAGTAGTCACTCTCACACTGGCCAGTCTGCTCTTAGTGCTTCTATCGCACAAATGTTCATGGTTTTTCTCAGATTCATTGAAACGGAAATTTCCAAATAGGTAAGGAAGGGTGAGGGCATAACTGCTGTTTCACTCCCACACACACCGTGATTCCTTCCTTTCCTGTCATTGCAGTAATGTCAAATTCAAGCTTTCAAAAATAATCATAAACCAGGACTCTCTAAAGTAATAAAATGACTTCATAGAAGCAGAAATAAAAAAACCGCCAAACACCACAGTACATAAGTAGGCAGGGAGTTGTTTCTTATTATTCACCTTTTACAGTGCATTGTTCCAAATTCTCTTAAGAAACATTTCTTTACGCATACTTTAAAATTAGTGGCAGATAATACTATCTATAATTAGTTAATTCCTGGAGATATTTAGAAGAGACATGAAGTATCTTCAGACTGCTTCTTCATAGCATTATACTGCCATAGCCAATACATAAATATTCTCCTCTTTCATGCTTTTCTCAGAACACCTTAAAATTCAAGATTCAACAGGAACCAAACAATATGGGAGACAAAAATTGGCCATACATCTTTTCTAATTAAGTACACTCAATGAAACAGTTAGAAAAAGTTTAAAAATACACTTTCTACCTATGTATCTTAGTAATATCTATTTGGAAAAATATGTATTTTCAGTGATATAACACAGACATGCGAAAGATTAAAGATACGAAGTCGTGTGTTTTCAGATGTAGGGTAAAATTAATCGCTAACACAGGAAAAGGAGAAAAATTTGTGACTGTATATTAAACAAATAAAAGCAAAAATCAACCAATCAAGTATTAATTACACTCACATTCCATGTAGATTACAAGTTCTGCTTTTAATAGACCTGACTGCCATTTCAAATTAGAAAGGTTTTATCCAGTGTCCTCTGCTCTGCAAAAACAAGATTATATTATTAGGACCCCTCTTGAAACATACCAGATAGAGTTTAAGTGTGCCACAAAAACCTGAATCCAGTATGATACTACTCTAGTGTTCCTGAACTTTAAGATATATATACTGGAAGTGACACAGAGCTTTGTCTTCCTTTCAAGTTGAAGTAACAAAAAATTCTTCCTTCTATCCCCACTAAGCTGACTATCTCCTCATAAAATAACACTGAAACATCACTAACATTTTATTAAGAGCAGGTTGGCCAGTACTGTGCAAATGCAGAAGGACAGCCTCTTTGCAGATAGATTTTCGCTTATATTTACAGGCCTTTCAGAGGGTTCAAGCAGGGGCAAAATTTGCTCTTTGCCATGTGTAACTGTTAGAATTATTAATTTGCCAAATCAACAAGTCTTCTAAAACAGCATTGTTAGGGGAATTATAACAAGAAACATAGCTTAGCAACAAGGGAAAAAATTCCTTTTTGTAATTTACAAGAAATGGTGCTAGCCATTCTGCTTCTGTACTTTTTCTCATATGTGTATATTCTTGCCAGCTCATGGAGAAACTAGCTGGGAGAGTTGAACCCCACAGGAGATGCAGATGGCTCTTTGATTTAGCTATTGGTGAAATAAAAAGAAATTCTGCCTGTGGACAGAAAAGTGGGGTTTGTTCTTTATTTTCCATTTACTGAAGATGAAAGCTCCCATATAAGAAATGTAGAAATACATGATGCATTTCTTGCTTATATAGTCATCAATGACCTAGCATGCCCACAATTCTCAAAACCTAGATTAAACATTGTAAATGACCACAGCATTTTCTTTCTGGAGCTAAAGCTATGATGTGATCTATGGCCATTTTGCCCTTATTTGGAAACTGCAGGGTTCATACTCCGGGCACGGTAAAAACACAACACAGAGCTATCAAGCAAAAGTAATCCTCTTTATTTCAAAACAGATGACTAGCTATTTGCGTGGTTAAAAATACCAGAGTTTTCCCTGGGTAATCCGCTAGCTAGTCTGGTCTACTTTTTCCCCCCTCAACTCTAGGTCATTCTTGGATTAAAAACAAAAGACTCTACTCTTAACTGAAATTTTCTTTAATACCTTCACATCATAAAACAAACAAACAAAAATCCAAATCAATCATGTAGACCTTTACAACTCATTTACTTTTTTCTTACATTAGCTTTTTTCAGTTATATTTTTATATAATGTTGTAAATATTTCAATTTTGAACCTCTTATGTATGGTAGTCCAACTTTTGCAACTATTAGATTTTTGTGCTTCCTGTAAGAATAATTAAGGTTTCTGCAAGCATAAACTTAGTAGCAAGATGTCTGCTATAGAAACTGCAAGAAAACAGAGGAAACCTCCCCATCACTTTGTGAACTGCAGAGAGCTGATACAACCCACGAGAATGGGTAATGCTGGTTGTCCAAGGGGATGGGCCATACCAACCAGGTAAGGATTCAGCACCTCACGGGAGCCACATATCGCCCAGCAAGGCCAGAAGAATTGTTCAAAACTCCTGTCTACCAAAGCAAGCCAGCTCCTGAGGATGTGGTGGTAGACAGAGCTTGCCGCCTTTGTTGCTTCCAGAGCAAGGATTTTGCAAAGGAGTCCAACTTCTATCGTAATGAGTGAGATCTAGTGAATGTAACAGTAAATAACCAAATGTTCCTGGTGTGATAGTGTTAGATATTCATTGTAGGAATAGATGAATAGTGGCAGGTAAAATAACTCTGTCTTTGGCAATTTTACAAGTTTTGAAGTTGTATGCCAGAGTATACAGTAGTCGCATGAAGCAGGAAGAAATTAATGGGCTTGCTTAGAATTTGGTATTATGACCCAAGCCATCAGAGAAATGGTTTGAAATAAGAGTTAATGCTTCAGTAAATGGTAAGTGCTGACAGCAATATTTTTCCCATCAGTAATATACGTAAACTTTTTTTTCTTTTAATAATGATATGAAAGAAAAGTTGACCTAGAAAGGGAAAAAATCATCAAAATATAAATCTTTCTGAAGTAAAACTAAGGACAGAAAAAAATGTAAAACATTAAAGGGCACACAAATTAGCTTTCTGAGAAATTTCATGCTTACTAGCAATAGCACTCTTTTTTAAGAAAATAAGTATACGCAACTATTAACCTCATTTTAAGACATAACCCACAGTGAGAAATTACTGGCAAGGTATCTTTTATAACATTGCACTAATATAGATCTCTGGTAACAGCCTTACACAGGCTGTCACTGCTATTCTCTGATGTAGGAGGGAGACAAGTATGTGAGGCAGCACAGACTGGCAGAGCAGGCTATACACACTACACTTGCCAAGACGCCTGAAGTATAGAGCAAAACTGTGCCATTCAGCCAAATACAGAGCCTGGGGAAGTCTAGCGGCGATAAATAGTGACATCTAAGGGAAGGAATGAACATTTCCCAAGGGAAATAAACATTCATGCAATGGAAGAAAAAACAGCTATCCAAGTCCTCTCAAAATTACCTGTATGATTCCCAGGAAAAAACAGTTTTAAAAGGACAAGTTGTCTATCACACTACCTGCCCAGAACAGGAAAACTGGCAGAAAAAAAATTTCAGACGTTAGAAAGGCCTCTAGTTATCCAAAAGGTCAAAGCAGCTGCTTCCATTATCACCTAGGACAACTTCACCCACCTTTGTCCTATGTGTAGAGTTTAAAAAACCCCTGCTATCCAAGAAAATTTCCACATCCAGAAAGTGATATAATATAATAATGACAATATTATGATTGATACCACATCAATTCCACAGCAAAACTATCTCCTCCAAAAGGGTCAAACAGATTCATCTTCTCTAGAAGATATTATTTCCCTCTCTGGAAGAACATGTTTGTAGCTTCATATCACACAGAAACAACAAAGCCCATACATCCTCCAGACAATGTAGGTGCTAGCAGGGAACACTTGTATTTTCTGTTCTGCTGTTCTATGGCCTACACTTCCTCAGGAGTGTGCTTCTCACTAATTTTCTGCTCCTCAGCACTGATTACCAGAAGTCCCATTCAGCAATCATAATACTTAAAGATGCTGTCACCTGAAATAGAAAACTGTACTGGAAAAAGAATTACATAGGTTTACCAGAGGGTAGGAGACAAACATCTCCCTTTCTTTCTTGCATGAACACTTCTGAACTCAATTTTAGCTCAAGCAATTCCCTGATGTAAGATACTTTTAACTGAGAATAAGACCTCAGAGAATACTGCAGAATTCAACCTTAAGTCACAGTCTCTCCATTCTGACATGTCTTCTGTATCTTATTGTGTCATGTTCTTGTTTGTCCATGTCCCACAATATAGCATCTGTGTGTTTCTCTATCTTAATGTCACCAAATGCTAGTTTACACAGAAGGGCTTGCTTAGGTTCTAGCTCGTTATATACTGTACAAACACAAATTAGCAGCTTGCAAAAATTACTCTGCAATCTTCGATATCTGAGAACATAAAAATAGTCTGTTTATTCTCTCCAGTACTGATATAATAGTAGATGCTTAGGGAAGAGTGCATAAGAACAGAGCAAACAGGCAGTGATGTACCCCAGTACTCCAGCTTCCAGTGGTCTGTGACTTGGGCAATTAACTTCACCAGCTAGAAGTCTTATCATTGTGTTTAATAAACTTAGATGGGCTTTTTTTCATGACTCTCAACCTGTGCAAACCTTTTGGCATGCACAACATCTTTCAGCAGCAAACTCCACAGTTTGGATGCACACCATGTGAACACATTTTTTTTATTGTTTTGAACCTCCTGATAGTTCTTTTTGATACCCTTCTTTCATAGACCAGAAAAGGCAATGATCACTTGGACCCTATCTGTTCTCTCAATGTCACTCATCATTTTATAGATCCTATTATATTCCCCAGCAGCAGACTTCCACAGACTGTAAAGTCATTAGGTCTGTAGTCACTTCTCATGTGGAAGTCATTCTACAACTTCCTTGTTTCTCTTTCTGCTGCTGACTTCTGAGACCAGGAAAGTTATGGTATTTGTTTTGTTCTCTATTCTATCTTTATCATTCCTAACACCCATCTGTTTTTTTTTGTAATCACCACAGAGCACAGTGCTCACATTTTCATAAAAATACTCATAACTACAGTATATCTTTCCTGACTGGTAACAGCTAATTCAGAACACTTCATCACATATATAAGGTTAAGATTTTTTTTTTTAATCTCTGTTGCTTTACCTTTCTCTACAGTGAATTTAATCCACCATCTTATCCGTCAATATCACGAGACCTTTCTTCTTTTCACTAAGTTTTCCTTTTTATTGCTCTGCACAGCTCAATGCCAACAGCAAATGTTTTCACCTCCCTTTTTACTTTTTTTTCCTAGATTGTTTGCATTGAATGGCATGGGCCTTAATGCAGATCTCAGTGGAATTTGCCTGGTGAAAATCCCATGCTGAGAAAACTGAACATTTGTTTCTACCTTCTGTTTCCTATCTTTTCAACTGTTACTAATCTATGTGAAGACCTTCCCTTTCATCCTATGGCAGTTTGGTTTCTTTAAGTATTTTGGGAGCATTTCTAAAGGCTTTCTAAAGTCAACATCAATTAGATCACCTTTGTCAAGCACAGAACAATGATTCCTTTGGAGAACTACAGCAGAGTTGTGAGACACGACTGTCCCCTGCAGAAGCTACACTAGCTCTTCCTGAGCACACTGTGTTTGTCTACAGCTTCACCGCCCTGTACAGACATCAGACTCACTAGTCAGGAATTTTCCACTTCTTGTCCAAAGTCCTTTTAAAAACTGGTAACACATTTGCGACCTTCTCTGGTACTGAGTGATAGTGTACATGACACAAGTAATGGTTCAGCACTACCTAAATAACAACCTCCAACTGTTCGCTCAGTCTCATCTGTATTTCACACACATCACCTTTTTCAGAATGTCACAGTAACCTTTGCTTTCCATCCTCTGAGGAATGCTAGGCTCCAGATTACCAACAATTTCTTATCAAAAAACTTTACCTTTTCTTTTCATTTGTTTAATTGTTTTCATTCCTACATGAAGAAGGCCTTCTCCTATATGAAGACAGCCAGATGACAAAAGTTTCTATTCCGTACACAGCAAGTACATTACAAACAGAAACATCAAACTTTCAATGCCCATTCAAATCTTGACCTCAACTAAAGGATGGTGCTAAACACCAAACAGCATTTGCAGTGATAACCATCACAGAAACAGTGATCAACATCCATCTGCAGGGGAATTTGCATGCAAATAACTCAGCAATGATAAAAACATATCTGTTTAGGAACTACAGGACTGATCAGTTGCAAAGTGCAGGTCTCTTCTGATTTTAATTCTTATGTAGGTTTTGTTAAGAAAATCTAAGGGAGGATAATAGAAAATTTTCAGTGGTATAACCTTTAGTGATATTTAGGCATCAAACGCTCTATTTTGTGCATCTCCTTTCAGTAATCTTAATTACTAAAATAAAAAAAAATAAATCAGTACAATGAGAAAAACGGTACAAGAGGTGCTTCCCATTGAAGTTCCACTGTTGACATTCTGTTACGGCAGACTTAGGACTCAGCACAATGGAAATGTGCCAGAAGTAAACTCTATTTCTGTGTTCTTAAAGACAATGTAGCAGTTTAAAACAAAAATTAGAGATACAAGCTGCTGTGTATCCTAGTGAAATGGTAAGTTTGGCATTTGTTATAAACAGATGAAGATGATATCATAGAATTACAGAATGGTAGGGGTTGAAAAGGACCTCTGGAGATCATCTAGTCCAATCTCCCTGCTAAAGCAGGATCACCTAGAGCAGGTT